>JAPQWV010002064.1:0-65036 GCA_027422505.1 Craterostigma plantagineum | reverse complement strand
AAAGACATGGAAAAAATTGAAATGGGTTTTTAGCAAATGCTCTTTCAAATCACGTCGCATTGAACGAATTGGATTCAAATCGTTGAGATCGATCCACTTTTGGCTCGATAACACTTGTTAGTTGTTAGTCCTCTTGTTACCAAACAACGATCACTAATGTTCTTTTGATAAAAACCCTAAAACAGTTTAAAGGGACTTTATATACTACATTAAACTGGTTATATTAAAGTCCAATACTCAAACTATCAACATATTACATTGTCTCCCCAAACTACATAATAACAAAATACACCCTAGAGAAAAGATAATTAGATGATGCTACAAATATAATCTTATGGGCCGTTTAGTTTCATAGATATAGTAAGATAATGGACTTTTTATCTTGTCTAATGTTGTTCACTTGTAAATTGTTAATTTGTATAAGGCCCGACATAACCCAACGGCCCACTATTATAACCAACGAATCCGCTACAATTTAACTAATGGTTCTGGGCAAGATGAATTATCCAACCCATCTACTAACTAGAAAATCGAGAACCCTTGAACATAACCCTAATCTCTTCCATCAACCAAGTTCAATCCTTGCGGCGGTGAGTGATCTAACAGAGGCAAGGGCGGAGATCTTCACGCGGACTGACAGATCTTCAGCGGACTGAAGCCATCTCAACGGCGCTTAATCTATCTTCCTTGTAATAGAAGTTTCATAAAAGAAGGCGGAGGAAGACGGCGGAGAAGCCGATGTACAGGGGAATAAGGATGCGCAAGTGGGGAAAGTGGGCGGCGGAGATATGCGAGCCAAACCAAAAGTCGAGGACCCCGTCGCGGCGGTGCGCTCTTGTGAAGCGGCAGTTTACTACCTCCGAGGACCCACGGCGAAGTTCAACTTCCCTGACGAGGTAGGCACCACCGTCAGCTGAGGGACGGCTACGGGCTGAAGGACGATCGGCCCTCTGCGGCTGCGATAAGAAAGATGGCGTCGGAGTCGCGCGAGGTAGACGCTCTGCTGCTGAGCGGCGCAACACCAGCTGTTGAGGCGCGGCTGTTGCGGGGCGGAGGGATTGATCTCGATAAGAGGCACGGGTGTGTCTGGGCGGTAGAGGGTTCAACCTGGTAAGATGGTTCAATCGGTGGTCAATGATACAAGTTTTTTTATGCTTGATTTGTTGAAGGATCGTCGTGTCAAGAGGATATGGTGGAGATGCTACGGTTGAGGTTGAATTGTGTGGCGAAGGTGGCTGATTAGATGCTGGAGATGCATGATGATGTGGTGAAGGTTTGGGAAGATGCAAGTTTGTAATGGCTGATATGATACAAAATAAGAATTGGTTGTAAATGTGTTGTATTGTAATGTACACTGTGCAAAAGGGGTTAAATTGGTAAATTTACAGTTCTGGGATTAGATATTATGTTGTAAAACTAAACGGGCATAAAACTGTTGCCTCAACATTATTATTTCACTGAGCCAAGATTATTATCTCATGATAAAATAAACGGCGTTTTCTTATCTCATTAACTAAACGCAGCCTATATGGACAACGGAACGCAGCCCATGATAAGTTATCTGAGCCTCATGACAATTTATTTTTATTCCGAATATCGGGCTAAAAAGTAATCTTGGACTGCAATTCCAAAACCAAACGCAATACCAAAACCAATCGCTATTCCACAATTTGACAAGATACTATTTAGTTAACAGTTTGAATGTCTCGTGACCTCTTTTTAGCGTGTTGCTTCTTGCGTGTTGACAAGATGTATATATTTCAAACAATGAAAGGTTTCGTTGTGAGCAATGCAATAACACGACTAATAATATAGAACGACGTATAAAATTCATATATATAAGAGAACATTATTATTTCTCCTATAAATGTACTCCCGCCATGAAAGCTTACACGAAAAAAGAAAGGAAAGAAAAAGAGGTATAAAAGTACTACTTTAATAGGGAACAGTGGCAGTAACTGTTCTGTGCCTAGGATCAGTCATAGTGGTCTGCACATTTACAAAGCCACACTGCTGATCACTCCGTCAAGATCAGTTAGGTAGTACTCATCAAGAAATGGCTCCGTGCTCTCATTAATGTGAACAATACCGGTGGAAGTTCCTTTTGATTTAATTAATAATACCATGAGACTTTGGCATGAATTAACTCCATAAATCCAAGGTTTTGAAGACCGAGGAAATTAATTACCTGAAGAATCTTTGATTTCGGCTGCAGATAATCAGACGTAGAATGTGTTGGAAAAAGATAAGACATATATTCAGCTAATGCATGACCGGATGATAAATATAACAATTACCGAATTGTCTGTCACGGCGAATGTTCCTCCGGGTCGTAGCAGCCTAAACGCTTTCCTTCACCATATTTCTAATTGCTCTTTCTGGGCACTCGTGAAACTGCATTAATATTGTTCAAAACGATTATGCGCTTATGTGTGCTAAGCTGAGGAAATCAATAGCTTGAATGTAAGCAAACACCATACTCAACTGAAGCTGCTGCTACCTTCCCTCTATTAGAGTTTGATCAAATCATTGATTAGGCGGTCAAATGAAGTCCCCATTTTATGTTTATCTTATTTGGTTTCCTAATATTCTCTACAAAATTTACTGCCACACTTTAAGACATTATTATCATGTACCAGCCTATAAAAGGAATACCTGGTACTCGAACAAATCGATCAGTAAGACAAGGCATAATTAATCTTATTACATACATCTCTGTTTCAACGATTCTTATTTCAGTTATGTCCATTTAATCCATCAGCTGTTAAGGTTTTGATTGGTCCATGTAAAATTGCGGTAAATCAAGTATTGTAGTTGGGGAATGATGCCTATGCTTTCAATTTATTGACAAGAAAAGAAAAATCACAATCAACCAACGTTCATTAGCATATTAAGAAATCGGAGTTGCAAGAAAGAGACTCTTACCACATAAGCAATTGAAACGAGGTTGAACGATTTCGAGGGAATCCCGGTATGTTCACCATTGCCATGTATCCACCTCATTTTTTGTACACCCCGATTTCTTTCCTTGTCCTTATATTGAGCTACAGCAAGAAAGTAAGGCGATAAATCTAATCCTGCACACAAGAAAGAACACACAATAATAAATTTGCTCCACCATTGCAGTCAACTAATATGTACACTTAACAGTGACTTTGGCAGATGAGAAGTTTCTTGCAAGAAACCTGTGCTCACACCACAGAACACCCAATATCTAAGATATCTTCAATAGGAAATGCTGTTGAATATTTCTGATGGTGATTTTCAATTGCTTTTAGCCAGTTTCCACGAACAATTTGGTTTGCTTCATCGACGGTTGAAGCTTCGGGCATGCTTTTGGCTATTGACAACGTTGCAGCTTCCGCTTCTGCCGCAGCCTGTTATTACAGACAAAAGAATACGCTCCTAAACTATTTTACTAACAAAACAGAACAAATGAGCGATTTTGAGATAATGCTGTTCAAAAGATTGCAAAGAAGGCAATTGAAACAAGCATTATCAACGGCGTCAATAGATTACCAGCCACGAAAGGTTCCCTTCATCGTACGCATGAAAAGGATTGAGATAATCTGCGTTAAAAGGAGTTAAGTGTAAGAGATCTGAGTACCATTCTTTATATTTGTATGTTCTGAACACTAACAAATCATACAAATCTTCAGACGAGAGAGAGTTTCACCAACTCATATTAATAAAACCAAAGTCACAGATCCGAAGGCCAAATGTGTGTGTGTGTGTTGATATGTTAAGAGAAGGAAATTATTACAGTCGGGATAAACAATTGATGCATCTTCAATGGCTCCTTGTCCATATAAACATCTGATTCCAATATCTCTTTCGTCATATCTCTCCACGTATAGTTTGCCTTCTCGGCCGTACTGTGCACACAAGATCAAAAAATACGAAACTATAAATCGACACAAATCAGTTTTGAAAAAACAAATCAAAATGTCCAACAGCTCAGTCATTGAACAACATTATCAGAAGAATCAACCGAAAGCTCTCTCCTTTTTTTTTTCCCCTTTTTAACATATTTGTTTCCAGCCAAAATAACAGCTACACATTAACATAACCACCGCAGATGCTTGACTCGAGGATTGAACTAAACTGAAAACAGATTCCATCCAATTCCTTAGCATCGAAACAAACTAGCACAAACCTTATAAGAACTTGTCGAGCCCCCAATTTCAGGACGGAATAGAGAGGTTTCAACGAAATGATAGCTCCCACTAGACGAGAAAGTGTGTCTCGCCGGTCCATTTGGGTCTCTCCAATCGTCCCTCTTCGTATGTATTTCTACTATTACTACTACTTGTGGCCATTCGAATCACCGTCGACGATGATAACCTTGGTCGTGAGATGGCTTTACGTCCGCTAGTGCGAGAAAACATATTTCCACGGTGGCTTTGCATTATGATTGGATCCAATGAGTTGGGTTTTGAGGTAGTGCTGCTGGTGAAGGCAGCCATTGCTTGTTAAAGCTGAGAGGGAGCTTCGGCTTGGTTTTCTGTGTTATGAGAGCGGTCCTGTGCTTTATATCATATGATGATAGAGATAGAGAGATGTGTGCCCATCTTCCTTTCTTCAAAGAGTAGACTATAATTATCTAGGGCTGGGGGAAAAATAACGAAATACCGAAATACCGTCCTTATTGTATCGAATCGTATCGAAAATATCGAAAATTTTGGTATACCGAAGTTTTTGGTAAGGTATGATACCGTACCGAAAATTTTCGGTACGGTAATGGTATGAAAGTTTTTAAAATTAGGTATACCGATTATACCGAATACCGAAATACTAAAATTTTAGTATATTTATATATATTTATATACACACCTACATATATAGTATTTCAAAAAATAAAATGAAAAATTAAGGATCTTCATAAACTAATTTAGCTCATAAATTATTAACTTATACACAACTTTCTAGATTAGGCCCACCATATTTCACTTATATAACTCAAGTAGCGTTTAATTTTTGCCTTTTTAATGTGTGTTTTTTTCAGGATTTTGAAAGCGTGAAGATGCAATGCAATTACTTTTTGTTAATCTTCACTAATTTTTAAATATAGCCGCTTCGTTCTAATTATTCTGTATATAAAGTTGTATTTTGTGGTTAAGTAAAGTTTTTTGCCTTACTAAGGATACTGGCTAAAAAATGTAAATTATTTAAGGTTAAAAAATCTTTTTATTTTGAAAAATTTGGTATTAATAATCTATCTTGTTGGGGCCTAAGGAGTTTGAATTGATTAAAAATTCAAAACAACGAATTAACGAGTTACGAGACATGCATGGTAAAACCCTCCGTGTGAATGGTATAGAAGGTATGATACGATACCATACCGAAATTTCGGTATGACACCGTATCGAATTTAAGGTATACCGAAATTTTGGTATGGTATTGGTATTGTTTTTTTGGATACTAAAATTTCGGTACGGTATACGTATCACAGTTTTGGTACGGTATACCGTACCGAACCACCCTTAATTATCCATGACCCGGACAACCGGTCATGAGAATAAAATATTAATTTCTCTCTCCTCCACATACACAACCTACACCTCAACCTGACCTCAATAATTTTCAACTTTATCAACAACCCAACACAACCCATAATATTTATATTTTATACTTATTTTAAATCGTATTTGAATGTTTGAAAAATATATTACATTATATTATATAAAGTTTAGATACTTTGGTCATTGGAGAAAAAAACTAATATGAATTAGGATAAATTATAGAATGTGATAGAGAAATAAATAATTTGAAATTGTGATTCAAAATGTATCGATATTAGTCTCTATTTGTAGAGAAAAAAAATTACATTTTTGGTCAAAATAAAAAATTAAATTTTAACAGATAATTAAATGTATCATAAAAATTCATAAAAATATACAGAACAGTTTATAGAAAACTGTGCACAACCGTTTGTAACCCAGGTTGGTCCACCAACCGGTTGTGGGTTGGGTCACAACGGTTGTGTTTATTATTTATTTTTGGTTTATTTAAATAGTTTTAATGGACGACCGATCGTCCACATGACCGATAACATAGTCTAATCACGGTGTCCTCTCAAATATGGCCACGTGGAGGATCAAAATTATTGGGATTTCGTCACCCTATTACCTCTGCTCCATCAAATCACGTGTTCGTATGGTTACCGTTATGACTACAGATTAACGATTCTAAGAAACTTTAAGCGTAACCGTAATGTGGTAATCTTGGTTATGGTTTTAAATTGGCCGAGCCTATTACGATTATTGTTACGGTTTTAAACTGCCGATTTACGGTTTCAAATTTTCATTTGTATATTTTTCCAGTGTAACCATTTGAAATAAATTGTTTTTTAGTAATATGAAAAGCAGCTTAGAAATTTATAAAAATTACATCTTCACTATTTGAAAAAAATTGCTTTTGAATTAAAAACAAAAACTATGACATTCGCCTATCTTCACTTCTGATAATATTCGAAGAACACTCTGTCATAGGGATCTCTTTATGATTTTCAATTTTATTGCGCAATCTCTCTGTATCTATCTCGTCTTTTAAGTCTTCTATCAATCATTGTTTTTACCATTGAATAAATATAAGAACTAAGAAAAACGAACGTTAATAATTCGATGGCCCTAGAAATAAAACCGGGTCATTACACTTGATGTGGGGCAAACCCAATCAACGAGATTTATAAGTGTGTGGGGTAAAGAAATTTATATAGCCAGGGAAATGATATTATAAAAATTACGACATGTGGAAGGTGCTTATTGGTGAGAAATTGCAGGGGACGTGTTCGGAACGTATTTGGGACTTGTGGAGGGCGTATTTGTGGTATTGGGACGTAATGAGGAAGTCGGGACGTGTTTGAGGACATTGGGGCGTATTAGGGGACCTGTTTGGGACATTAGGGACCTGTCTGGGAGCATATTGGTACGTCGGGAACTTGTTTGGACGCGTTGGGAGCATGGGGGGGGGCTGTTTGAACGTGTTTGGAACGCGGAGGACCTGCTTGAAGACGTAAACGAAATAACACAAGGATTTACGTGGTTCGGATCTTTGCAGATCCTACGTCCACGGGGGCACTAACACTATTTTTCACTATACTGAAGATTTACACACTCAAGCTACTTCTTCCTCACTTTTCTCTCAAGAACACATAAGGAATTAACTAAGGGGACGTTCAAGATGTTGATTTAGTGTAGAGAGAGTATTTTCTAAGTGTTGTAATGTGTTAAGACGTGAATCGTATGTGAAAATGATGAAGGCCCTTTATATAGGAGGCTCTCTGCATATTGCCTGAAGGTACGTCCCCCCAGCCCTTGGATATTGCCTGGAGGTAGTCCCTGGAATCCTGGAGATGGGACGCATTCCATCGCCTCAGGGAGCTGCAAGCAATCTGATCTGTGTCACGTCCCAGAATTCCTGTTGATAGGGTCATTTCGTGTCAGTATAGGCTGTTAGGATAGCAGTGTGCAGTCTGCAGTCCTTTCGATGAACAGTGGTCGCAGCTTTGCAGGGGTGCTGCCCTCTCTCCATCAGACACGTGGCGTTTTCATTGGATTCCCTTTTTGTAATATCTTTTCACTTGTAACGTATAAAGGAAGCTTCATTCGTCCTCAGGAGCTGCCAGGTGGTTCCTCAGGTCCCTAGTTCCTTCACCTCCTGTTGTTAGTTCCTCAGGCCTGTTGGAGGTCCCCGCAGGCCCTATTTTTCTTGTTTTTTCTACTAAGTGTCAATTTCCCAATTTATGGGCTACTGGGCCTTTATTTATTAATTTCTCGGGCCCATCTATTTTAGTCCACATCAAACCAACCCCCTACTCTAAATTAGTTTTGGGACAAAAGTGAATTAGAGTAAAATATTAAGATGGGCCTTACCTCCCTACCGTAATTACCTCTTGAAGGTTTGAGGAGCTTAACTCCCTATGCATGTCTAGTGGAGACCTGATGGCAGAGTTCCTCTTTGAACCTTGCATTCTTGAAGGAGATCCCCAGGTTTTGTTGTACGTTGCTCCTAGCTCCCTAGGACATCCTATTTTATAGATCTTTCCCTTTTTTCACCATGGTGGCACGGGATGTTTGCAAGGAGATTCCTCCTTTTGTAGGACGACAGACGTCCACGTGGTTCCTTCTCCTATTAGGGTAGCTCAAGTATCACAGCCCCTGTTTCTGGTGTTAACATGAAAACAACTTCATCAAAGGGTCAGAAGGAAAAACAAAAGAAAGTTACGTCCTTCTTCCCCTCGGGGTGAATATGCTGAGCCTCTCTTGGGACCTATGGGGAGCTGAGCTCCCTACTTCTGTGGACCATCTGAACAGAGGTGAAAAGATGAGCTTGTTAGGTCGTTGGGTGCTCCTAGACGTTCAGAGATCAGCTCCCAGGTGGTGGGTAGCTACCGGTCCGTTCGCCAAGTCGTCAACCCGGGACCTGGGGATAGAAGGAAGATCTCTAGAGCCCCTTCGCCAAGGAGAAGGGGGAGTGGGATGTCGATTTTGCGCGTGTGATGAAGGTGCATTTGGCTTATCTTCAAGGGCCGCCATCTTTGATTGCTTTGAATGAGCAAGCTCCCGAGAGTCCTTGTTTCTGGGTTGGCGTCTCCAAGGAGCATGTAAGTCCTGGACTATGCTATGATCTCCCGGACGTCATCTCCAGCTCCTTAGGGACTTAGTGAAAGGCCTTTTCGGACATCTTAGGGCCTGCAATGTTTTAGGGGAGCTTAACTCCCCTATGTTTATGTGTCTCTGTTGGAGCTCGTTTTTCCTTTAGGCTTTATCGTCGCCGTTGCATCCATTGTCTTTGGAATCTGAAGGGACCTGGCAGGGACCTGATGGGGGAGCTCCTTCTGCACTTCGAAGGAGATCCCATGTCCTGCCGCATGTTGCTTCTAGCTTTCTGGGGCATCCTAGGACCTGCGATGTTTTAGGAGAGCTTAACTCCCCTAGCGGGGACCTGATGGGGGAGCTCCTGTTTGAGCCTTTGCACTTGTAAGGAGATCCCTAGGTCCTGCTGTACGTATCTCTGAGCTCCCTTTTGCCTTTTTCAGGGTGGTGATGGCCTATAAGAAATATTATGTCATTTTTTCCTTCCGAGATACGATGGTAAGGACTTGGGAGCTTAACTCCCATGTTCGTAAGTTTCGTCGGAGTTCCCTTTTTCCTCGATTATGTTTTCTTTTACGGGACCTGATGATTTTCTTAGAACATCATTGCTGTGTCAAGGTTAATAGCGTTAGCTATTCAATCCGTAAGCCAAGTACGAATTCACGCCCTTGGTTGCAATGACCGTCGTCATTGTCCTCGGGTGTCGCTTTGCGCTAGGCTCTCTTTGTCCTTAGCGAGTTCAGTAATGTAGGCCCGAAGGTCCTAGATATAAAGTGGGGATTTTCTCCCACTGTCCTGTACACCGCAGCCCGTCAGCGACGGCATCTTGTACGCCCTCATGGGCATCTTTCACGTCGCAGACCTGTGGCCTTTGATGTTGGGTACACCGCCGACCCGTCGGTCTTGGCATCATTTCACGTCGCAGGCTATCAGCCTTTGATGTCTTTGTACGACGCAGGTCCGCCGACCTTTGGTATCGATTATATTATTACGGTGCACCATTTATAGAATATTTATATTCCGACAAGGCGGTATTTGCTTAGGACATCATTAGTTTACCCTGGTTATAACACCAGCTTCGCTTAATGTGTGGATATAGCGCCCGCTCGCTTAATGCGTGGATATAGCGCCAGCTCGCTTAGTGCGTGGTTATAGCGTCCACTCGCTTAAATGCGTGGGTATAGCGCCCGCTCGCTTAATGCGTGGATATAGCGCCAGCTCGCTTAGTGCGTGGTTATAGCGCCCGCTGGTAGTATCAGGCTCCTTGTTGGAGGCCTTGTGATTTGAAAGTAATGGCGAAATGGAGCGCCTTTTCTTCTTGGTTAGCAATGAGGTCCCTGGCCCCAGGTCTCTGGACGCTTGGGTGTTAGCATGGAGCTATCTCCTAGGTCCCCTGGACCTTCGAGTGTCAGCACAGAGCTTGACTTCTTCACCTTCATCCAGCACGGAGCTGCGTTTCAACTGGTTAGGAGATCCCTTATAAATAACTTCGCATGCTGGCGAGGAGCTCAGCTGGAGATCTTGAACGCACGGATTATGTCCTCATTTTCAGCAAGGAGCTTGTTTCTAGGTTCCTGAGAGTTAGGGCCTTCACGTCAGCACGGAGCTGGACTATTACGTCTTTGTACCAGCAGGGAGCTGGACTTCTAGATCCCTGTGGCTTTTCATATGCCAGTGCAGAAGAGGACTTCGACCTTCTGGGGATCTCCAGATGCCAGCACAAAGCTGGGCTTTGACGTCCTACGGACCTTTGCCAGCGCGGAGCTTGGCTTGAGGCTGAGCTTTACATGGAGTGGGTCCTTCATAGGAGGCGGGGGTTGTCTGCCTTTTGTCGGCACAGATCCCCCAAACACCTCGACCTTGGTTGATGCCACGGTCAAGGAACTTCCCCAATTGTCCACTGGGGGCACTTTGATTTCATCCTTCAAATAACAATAGCTAGTAGTATGATGCATTTATTCATTGTAGTATCGATGATATAACTGAGAATAAGGTTTAGAGGGCCCTGGAATTTTGCTAAGAGCCTTATCAATGCGGACTGTCTCCCGTGGATCAGCGTTGTCGCGGAATTGGCAACTGTGGTAACTAGGCTTCTCAGACCAGCGTCGAGTTGAATTCACAGGTCCCAAATATGAAGATTCGGGTCTGCGCGCTAGCACGGAGCTGTTTCTTAGGTCCCCTGGATATTACCAACGGGGAGCTGGGCTCTGAGGTCCTGCAGCAGAGCTTTATGTACCAGCATGGAGCTCAGGTTCTATCTCCCTCAGGTTTTCAGGTGTTGCGGCCCTTTGGATCCTTAAGTGGAGCTGGCTTCTATCTGGAAGATGCGGGGGTTGTCTGCCTTTAATCGGCATAGATCCCCCGAGCTCCTTCTTGGCTGCCTTCCGACCTTGATCGAAGCTACGCCCAACGGACCTCTCCAGACGTCATGCGAGGATGGGTCCTTCCAACAATAAAAGTTGTTAGTGTGACGTATATACTTATGATAATATTGATGAAGTAAATAAAAATGAGATTCAGAGGGTCTCGGAGTTTCGGCTAAGAGCCTTCTTATCGCGGGATGTCTCCCGGATAATGTCAGGATTTCCACCATGTGGTTGCGTAACGTTGGGAGTTCCGTAGAACCCTAAGGAGAGATCTCGACAGCTCCTGTTGCGGAGGTCGTTTGTTGGCGCACTCGTATTGACGGAGGAAATGGTGGTAGGTGCTCCCAGGGACACGATAGGGGACCTACTAATGCACGCACGGAGGTCCTCGTATGCCAGTACTGAGTTGGGCTTTGACTTCCTGTGGAGCTTCATGTACCAGCGCGGAACTGGGAGATCCCGGATGCAGAGCTTCGGAGCTTCCTGCCAGCGCAGAGCTGGGAGGTCCTGAATACGGAGCTTCAGATCTTTGTGCCAACACGGAGCTGGGAGGTCCGGGATGCGGAGCTTTGGGGGCTTCCTGCCAGCGCAGAGCTAGGAGGTCCCGAATACGGAGCTTCAGGTGTTCTTGCCAGCACAGAGCTGGGATTTGAGGTCCCTCTGGCCTCGGTACACCATCGTGGAGCTGGACCTCTAAGTCCTTCAAATGTTCAGGTGCATGATTCGGGCTCTGTTGGCCATTGGAGTCCCTAGTGCCTCACGCTCCTACTATGACGGGGACATGAGTCCTGAGTGGAGCTGACCCCTATCTAGAGGAGGTGGACGGCGTCTGCCTTTATTAGGCACATTTTCTATAGACTCCTTTAGGGCAACTGCCTGGATGAGCCTCTTTATCTCGTCCTTCAAACAATAACACTTATTAGTGTGGTCACATATTTATTATGATAACAATATTATATAATTGAGAAGGGATATAGAGGGCCCTGGAATTCTGGCCAAGGGCCTTATCAGCATGGGATGTCTTCTGTGGATCCTGCCCTCATGGAGCTGGGCTTTTATCTCCCACTGGTCTTCGAGTGTCGGCGCTGAGCTGACTTTTAGGTCCACGGACCTTCGTATGCTCGCGTGGAGCTGGACTCTGATCTCCTGCGGCACTTCGTACATCAGCGCGGGAATTGGCTCCTAGATCCCGAATATAGAAGCGCAGGTCTTTGTGCCAGCACGGAGCTGGGAGGTCCTGAGCGTGGAGCTACGGATCTTCTCACCAGCAGGGAGCGGGGAGCCTCGGGTCTTCTCGCCAGCGGGGAGCTGGGGAGCTTCGGGTCTTCTCGCCAGCGCGGAGCTGGGAGGTGCGGAGCTTCGGATTTTCTTACCAGCGTGAAGCTTGGCTTCTAGTCCCGCAAACCTTCTCGTACTGGCGAGGAGCTTGGCTCTTAGATCCCCAATATAGGAGCTGGGTTCTTCATGGAGCGGGGCCTTTTAAGCCTTCTGCCAGCGCGGAGCTGGGAGGTCCCGAATGCGGAACTTCGGGTCTTTGTGCCAGTGCGGAGCTGGGCTCTTAGGTCCCGAAGGGGGAGCTTCGGGTCTTCATCCTTTCTGGCCCGTGTTTCAGGTCTTGGACGTTCCTCACCACGTTGGGCAGTTTTTGGAGGTCCTCATTCGCTAATTGTGGGTCTAGGTTCTTCGATATGGACAAATCTTCCCCCATTGACGTCTCGTGCATTTCGTTTTGTCCCAACAAGACAGAATAAGAGAAAAACAGTGAATCTTCAGCACAACTTCGCACATTAGCAATAAAAATACTCACGTCTTCAACTCGGAATTTCCCACAGACGGCGCCATTTGATGTGGGGCAAACCCAATCAACGAGATTTATAAGTGTGTGGGTAAAGAAATTTATATAGCCGGGAAATGATATTATAAAATTAAGACATGTGGAAGGTGCTTATTGGTGAGAAATTGGAGGGGACGTGTTCGGAACGTATTTGGGACTTGTGGAGGGCGTATTTGTGGTATTGGGACGTAATGAGGAAGTCGGGACGTGTTTGAGGACATTGGGGCATATTAGGGGACCTGTTTGGGACATTAGGGACCTGTCTGGGAGCATATTTGGTACGTCGGGAACTTGTTTGGACGCGTTGGGAGCATGGGGGGACCTGTTTGAACGTGTTTGGAACGCGGGGGACCTGCTTGAAGACGTAAACGAAATAACACAAGGATTTACGTGGTTCGGATCTTTGCAGATCCTACGTCCACGGGGGCACTAACACTATTTTTCACTATACTTGAAGATTTACACACTCAAGCTACTTCTTCCTCACTTTTCTCTCAAGAACACATAAGGAATTAACTAAGGGGACGTTCAAGATGTTGATTTAGTGTAGAGAGAGTATTTTCTAAGTGTTGTAATGTGTTAAGACGTGAATCGTATGTGAAAATAATGAAGGCCCCTTTATATAGGAGGCTCTCTGCATATTGCCTGAAGGTACGTCCCCCAGCCCTTGGATATTGCCTAGAGGTAGGTCCCTGGAATCCTGGAGATGGGACGCATTCCATCGCCTCAGGGAGCTGCAAGCAATCTGGTCTGTGTCACGTCCCAGAATTTCTGTTGATAGGGTCATTTCGTGTCAGTATAGGCTGTTAGGATAGCAGTGTGCAGTCTGCAGTCCTTTCGGTGAACAGTGGTCGCAGCTTTTGCAGGGGTGCTGCCCTCTCTCCATCAGACACGTGGCGTTTTTCATTGGATTCCCTTTTTGTAATATCTTTTCACTTGTAACGTATAAAGGAAGCTTCGTTCGTCCTCGGGAGCTGCCAGGTGGTTCCTCAGGTCCCTAGTTCCTTCACCTCTATTGTTAGTTCCTCAGGCCTGTTGGAGGTCCCCGCAGGCCCTATTTTTTCTTGTTTTTTCTACTAAGTGTCAATTTCCCAATTTATGGGCCTACTGGGCCTTTATTTATTAATTTCTCGGGCCCATCTATTTTAGTCCACATCAACACTATTACGAGTTCTGTATACTAACTTACTACTCCTCTATCTACATACTACGAAAGATGGTGCGTAACATTGAAGAAATCTTTCCACAACAAATCTGAGAGAGCGACTACCAAATAACGTCGAGCTCGACTTCGAAAAAGCTATATGCCCAGACCAATCATACATCAAATCTTACGCAACCACCCACTCCATACAACCCCCAGACCAATCATACAGCAAATCTTACGCAACCACCCACTCCATACAACCCTCACAATCACCTAGTGCGTCCCAGAAGTCCATTTTGAGTAGATCCATTTACACCCAATATATCTATAATCATCTGGGAGGTCTACTAGAGTCCAGACTTGATTTTCGTGCATAAAATTCATTTTGACTTGCATAGCTATAAGCTATTTCTCCGAATCTTTATCCCTGATTGCCTAGTCATAAGTAGTGGGATCGCCTCCGACGTTCCCTTTCATCGCAGCACCTCATGCTCGATGTGGACCATCTCGTATCGCTCAGGCTGGCGAGATACCCTACCCGACCTGTGCAACTCAAGTTGCATCTCGGAGTGCTCCACGTGTCATCCGACACTGGAGTCTGCGAAAGCGCTTCTGACGACTCTCCAAGAGTTACTTCGTGACCCGCTCCACCTTCTCGACCGAACTCTTCTTCGAGAGAGTGAGCCTGAAGGGCTACAACGATTCTCTGATCGTCGTGGAAGTAAAACTGGTATCCCATGGAATCATCAGAATACTCGACAAAACGTCATTTCACAACTTCAATTCCAATTTATCTGTCTTGAGCTTTTTCACTAATGTGCCCAACAAAGATAACCCGCGCTGAATTGAAGATTGAACACCAAGGGGGAGATTGTTAGAAAATATTTTAAAGTGTTCAATTTCATTGTGTTTATCTTAGTGGGTTTGTATTTAATTAACTTTGGGCTAGTTTTGTAATATTCTAGTTCTTAGTTACTAGGGGCATAATATATCAACTCATGTGGTATATACCTCCAAACCCTAATTCATTAGGGTGTGTGTTTTGGATGTTGTATGTGTGAGTGCATGTGTGTTGAATAGTAAGAAAAGCATTTTGAAAGCATTCATCGTCTACACCATCACATCCCACGCACTAAGCTTCAAATCCACATCAAAAGCGTGGTAGATTCGTTCTTTATAGATTGTTTGGATAGAATAAGGACCTACATCACTAAATAAAGGCCCAAACACATATTAATTTGGCTTGTGTATTTGGTTCAGAGATATTCATGTATTCGAGTATTCGGTTAACCGAAACCCGAACCGAAATTTTTCTGTCACTAGTCGGCGGGGTGCATTCGGTTCCGTTTGGTGGGGGGCTCTTCTTCGAGCACACTTACTCGGCGGATTGCTTGAGGTGTGTTCGGTCTGCCACGAGATTCGCATGGCCTTTCCGGTACTAGCGACAGAATCATCTTCTTCATTATCCTTATCACCAACTTCTCCCAACGCTTATTTATTGGCGGGAATTGAACCAGCGTTGGCATGCGGGTGCGAGTCGGATTACGGAGATGGTAGCAAGAGATGCCATGTACATGGCGATAGCACGGATGGGACATTGGCTGATCGTTGACGTATGCAGAATATTTTTCGTCGGATTTGACGCATTGCTTAGTTGTAGTTTGTTTTTATTTTTATTTTTACGCGTTGAGTTGAGTTAGGTATTGGGCTTCGTTTAGGTCGCCCATTGCCTGTGGTGGGCCGGCCCTTTCCGTACATGTAATTGTGAGTTGTGACCTTCCCGAAAAAAAAAAGAAACATCTAAAAAATAATTTACATGTATACCATATGGTGGTTGATGCCTCAAAGAGAATATGATCTTGTAATTTGATAAGCTTCATTATTCGCCACTCATTAATTTTCAAAGCTACTGTTCCAATTTCTTTAATAATTATGTATTACTGTGTAAGTATTTGTCCCCACATCTTATTTGAGTTGACTATATTTGTTATGTTTAATTATATTTATGTTTTAGTAAATCGCAGCATCTAATGATTGATAATAAAAGAGTGACTAACAACAGATATTGTGCGCGATACATCCAACAAATCTTATGATAATCTAAGGTATAATACAAATTTGGATCAATAGCTATACTATTTTCCTTTTTTTTTTTTGGTTATTAGCATGGGATACTGTCAGTTGTCACATCGTTCTTGTTTTGTTGGAAAAAAAAAGTTGACTTATTCGTACCGACATATGAAGTTAGCAACTTTTTTTTTTTTTGGTAACCGGGGAAAGCCGATGGTGAAACCCCGGGGCCGACCCACTACTTACTTTTTTGGCAACTTACTTTTTCACATGACTTGAAATCGAAATGGTGGTGCCTTTGTATCATGTTTTTTTCTTCAGAAATAGCCTTTCAAATCATATAAAACATATTTTTAACTGACCAACAGCATTCATCAAACACAAAGCACCAATCAATACCTTCATCAAACGACAAATCACATGGAAAATGCATAGACCAATATCATAAGAGCAAGCAAAGATAAATTTCCACATGGATGTCAATGTCATGCCCATCTTGCCAGGAAAGACATGCATCCAACGCCCAAGAGAAGAGAAGAATAAGCACCCAACTGAAGCCTAACATTGCTTTGCATCCTTGGATTCATGAAATCTGCTGCCAAGAGATCGACGAGAGCCATGTAGATCAAAATACCCGACCAAGCCGAACCGAATATGCCTTCGACTATCAGAGCTTTTGGGCTGTTTTCTTTGTACGCCGATGAGATAGCAATGCCCACTCCCATTCCGATCGGTGTAGTCAACGAGAAAAATAGCATCATAATGCTCGTCGTCATGGACTCGAACTTGGCCTAATAAATTATCATTATGAGATAATATTTCAATTAAATTAAGCTCATCCCAAATTTTAATAATTATAGAAAAGAAAAAAGAAATTAGAAACCTATAAAATGAGTTTGAGTGAACCATATTTTTTCTACATAAAAACTCAACTGAAATAACGCAAGCGGATATTCAGATCAATTGTTTTTTCTTTTTGAGACGACTACTTTTTTGGGGACATGCAACATAAATATTATCTTATCCCAACAAGCTGAAAAGACAAATAGTACTCCTATCTTTCCTTCACATAAATATCTATCAAAAGTTTACATTAAAAGATCTGAAATATAAATGTGTTCAATCATTTTCAAAGAGATTAGGAAGAAATCACGTGGTGAATTTAGGTTGTTGGTGGTGGTGGGGACAATCGAATCACATTCTTCCAAGATTTTGAATAAATATGGCGACGTAATGACAACATATCTCAATTACTATTATGACAACATTTCGTCGACCTTTCAAATTATTCCGCACCTATATAAATATATAATAGCACTAATATTGTGATCAAAATTATTCAAGTAGGCACCTGTGAAATACATCCACCAAGGCCGATGCCCTCGAAGAATTGGTGAAATGACAAAGCTGCCATTAGAGGCTTAATCGTTTCCAAGCTCTTGGAAGCTCCTAGTGATACCCCAATGATCACCGAGTGTACCAAATCCCCAACTCCAATACCTAAAATCCCAAAATAAATAGAAAGAAATTGACCAAGGGCAAAACGGTCGTCGATTTTCCTATTCCTCCGAAGGTGTCGGAATAATAATAAAAAAAAAGCACACAACAAACACCATATTACAACATACCTGCGATATCACGCGCTGTCGCAGTAGCTCCGACTGCTCTAAACCTTGTGATGGAACGGCGGCTCCATGAGCATGCCCATGAGTGGCATGCGTGTGGACATGAACATGCCCATCATGGCCATCATCATCGTCACTGTGGTGGCCATTATTATTAGCGTCTTCTTCGTCGCCGAAGACAACCGCATTCGGCGCCAGTTTATTGTTAGACTTGTTGCCGAAGTGAACTGTGTTGTAAAACCCAGACGCAAGCGTATCCACCATAAGCGTGGCGATCGCCGACATCATCGATATGAAGCCTGCGAAGGGGAACTTCTGCCATGGGCCTCCGTCGTCAAGACAGGGCGACGTCAGCGTTCTGAAGGCCTCGGGGAGTATGTGTATGAAACCAGTGGCAAGAATTACGCCGCGGCGAAAGCCTTTATCATGAAGAAGACGTCGTTCTCTGGCCTGAGGATTTCGTACCTCTTTCCGAGGATGGGTATGCACACTCCGATCGCCCCGGCGCAAAGCACCGAGGCCATTGCGATCAACTTAAACTTGAGGACCGCCGATCCTCCGCCGGCGTGGCGGTCGGGGCCAGCATCGTTGTCCCGACAGGCGATGTGGGACGCAGCGACGGTTCTCGCGGATAAGATCAGGGTGATCAGAGATGTAACGATTATTACGGTTGAGATGCGATGGGCACAGTGATTTTTGCGATGATGATGGTCATGGCGGGAATAAGCTAGGTGATCGAGGTTGCGAAGAAGAAGAAGAAGAAGCCAGTCTTGTAAACAATGGATCACAGGGTCATGATGGTTGTCTTGAAAGATTCTATTTATTAGATTTCCTTTCTCCTTTTGTTTTGAAGTAGAGGAGATCAAGGGCGAATAATCTATATGGATGGTGAGGAATTTACTGAGACCTATATATTGTTTAATTGTTTACTGTTTCTTAGTAGTCTCGAATAGGATGGACCGGACAATGTCTGTCTGTGTATGTTCTTTTGTGTGTGGGATGATAGATATAACGTTTGAAAAAGGTTAAGGCTACGGCTGAGAAATTGATGAATTATTTTAGTTGGATACTTTTGGTCGCTGATGAAACGATGAACACATCATGAGTGTGATAATGTGCTCATTTTCGGTGGATACCGAGAGAAGAAATTTAGAAAAAGGGGCAAACGTTAAAGCGTCGTACGTGTATTATTGGTTGTTCTTTTTTTTTTTTTTTTTTTTTTTCGACTCGTGTTTGAATAGTAACTATCGTATATTCGAGTTCTATTGTAAAGACGGGGCTTGAACACGTAAATATCATAATTCAATTAATGTTTATCAGATCAATTAATTAAATTAACAAGTCTATATTATAGAAATAAGTAGAGATTCGTAATATGACCTATTATTTTATTTTAATACCTATCTTGATAGAAAAAACAAATATCTTCGTCTCATAAAATTCAATATTATTATATTATGCAGCAATCCAATCAAATACGAGCAACAATCATGATTTTTTTTTTCGTCAGGTAAATAATTTAAAACTACTACAGCATGTCAATTTTTTTTTTTGTCAATTATTGATCTAATGATGGCTTCATGAACATTAAACACAATTAATTATTAGTCAAATTGGCGTGTAGATGTCGTAATTATGTCTTTGATTTCATCTTTATATCTGAACAAGTTGTAGATCTTAGCTAGGATTCAACATAGTGAGTAAACTAGCTGACGAGAAAGCGTAGCGAAGAACGGAATGTAGAAGATATTTTCTATTATTATTATCAATCGATGAAGATGAATACAGCTGTCTTGCTTTATATGCATGTGTAACTTGCTAACTAACTTACTAACTAATAAGCTGATTAATAAAAGAAATAAAACAAGAAAAAAGTCGCAAGCTCTTCACATGACATTCCCTGAATTAACAAGTTGTGCATCCAAGCTTGAATTATCATCTGTATAAACTTCTACATCCCCTCCCCAAGTTGGTGATTGATGATAATCCTTCAATCCCAACTTGGAAACCAGAAAATGGAACGTAGGAGCAGCAAGATATTTGGTGAAATGTCGGTCGGCTGCTGAGAAGAAGTGATGTGATGTAATGAAATGAACCCACTCTTGTAAGAATCCCAAGCAATGTGACAATCAATTTCGATATGTTTCGTACGCTCGTGAAACACGGGGTTCTCTGTGATGTGAATGACGGCTTTATTATCACACCTCAAAGGAATGGAAAGTGATGGTGAAATGTGAAGATCTCGCCGTAAGTAGGTGATCCAGCGAACCTCGCATATGGTGGATGCTAAGCTGCGATACTTGGCTTCAGCTAACGAACAAGAAACGGTTGATTGCTTCTTCGTCTTCCAGCTACCAAGGGAATCTCCAAAGAAAATGCAATAACCTGTAAGTGAACGTCGAGATGTAGAGCAAGCTGCCCAATCAAAATCGCGGTAGGCCGTGAGAGAGAAATTGTTGTTGGTAGGATAAACAGACCCTGAGAAGGGTAAGCCTTAAGGTACCGTAGAACTGTGCCGACCAATGAGGAGCTCTTGGGGCATGGGTAAATTGACTTAACTGCTGAACGACATAGGTTATGTCTGGGCGTGTAAAACCAAGATATAATAAGCGTCCGATGATGGTGCGATATTGTGATGGATTGTCTAGCAGAGTACCACAACCTTGATCTCTGGGAAAGACATATCGGCCTGGCAAAGGGGTGGTGATCGGCTTAGAGCCAAGAAGTCCCACGGCATCTAAGAGGTCACGCACATACTTCTGCTGACTTAAGTATATTCCATTAGCAGTCTACAACAACTCAATACACAGAACGAAATGTGCAGGCCCAAGATCTTTGATGGTGAAAGCGTCCTCTAAGAAAGCCTTGACAAAATTTAATTTCCGATAGTGAAGAACCTGTGAGAAGAACATCGTCGTCATATACTAATAGAATCAAGAAAAACGAATCTGCTTTGAGGGTAAAAAGGCAGTGGTCATTTGGGGATTGACGGAAATCATAACCATGTAACTTAAATGTAAACTCTTCATTCCACTGCCGAGAGGCTTTCTTGAGGCCGTAGAGGGATCTTTTTAATCTGCAAATTTGATTTGGAGCAGCTGCTTTATAGCCGGGAGGAGGCTTCATGTAAACCTCTTCATATACATACCCGTGCAAGAATGCGTTATTTATGTCTAACTGCTCCAGAGGCCAAGAATTAGATGCAGCAATAGCAATAACCAATTGAATAGTGACAGGTTTTGCAACCGGGGAAAAACTGTCGAAGTAATCTATGCCCTCAATTTGATTATATCCTTTGGCCACCAAACGCACTTTATACTTCTCAATAGTGCCATCTGCCTTGCATTTTACCTTGAACACCCATTTACAGCCAATGGGCTTCTTTTCTTTTGGTAGCATTGTAAATTCCCAAGTTGCATTCTCTTCCAACGCCTTTAGCTCATTGTTCATTGCAGTAATCCACTCGGGGCTATTCTTGGCTTGATCATAGGTTTGTGGCTCATGGACATTTTGCAGGTTAGCTAAAAAACACATATATGTATGGGATATCGAGGGATTAACATAGAAGGGATATGTAAGTGGTGAATAGAAAGATGATCTTACCATAGTACACTGCGGTTGAGCAGCATCGGAGACTTGCGTACGATCCGTGACAGTCTTTTATCCAAGTAGGAGCACTTCTAACTTGAGAACTTCGTCGGGGCGATGGCATATGGTCAGTGGGATAGAAGTAACAGAGGCAATGCCATTGATATTATAAGGTACAACTGTGGTTGTGTGAGAAATGCTATTTTCTGAGCTGGTAGGTTGACATGTATTGTAGGTGTTTCAGGGAAATATTTTGAAGTTATGACTGAGGGAATAGGTAAAGATGTATCCATAGCAGGAAGCTCGGTATTTAGGTAACGGTTTTTTTTCTGGTGTATGGCTGAAGGTGGCTGATATGGAAACAGCTCCTCATGGAACACAACATCCCTAGATATTATTTTTTGTGAGGCTATATCAAATACTTTGTAGGCTTTTTGTCCCTGTGGGTATCCCAAAAAAATTCCCTTTTATAGCTCGTTGGGCAATTTTGTGTTTGTTTGGATTGGTATTGGTGGCAAAACAAAGGCAACCAAAGGTTCGAATGTGGGATAAATCTGGTGTGGAGAATTTTGTACGGGCTCTGCCATTGCAGCATTGCTGATGGCAGTCTGTTAACTAAATAGGTAGCAACTAGTATATTACTAAAGTCATCAACAATGGTCAAAAAATAATGTGAACCATTATGAGTAGCATGCTTGTAAGGCCCCCATGTATCAATGTGTAGTAATTCAAAACAAGACATGGTTTGTATTGAACTCAAAGGAAAATTTAGCCTTTGCTGGCAATGGGACAGGCTTGACACAATACATGAGATTCTTTATTCATAAAAGGGACATGTAAAAGACTCATAACAGTGGACAAAGGGTGACCTAGACGATTGTGCCATGTCGCGTGATCTACATGATGCACATTAGGCCTCGTTTGATAGGTGTGTATGTGAATTACATGGGTCTAAGCTATTTGTGTATGGGTATACAAGTATTTCGTCGATAAAGTATTTTTTATGTTTGATATACGTGTTCTAATTATTTGGGTATTAATGTACTGCAGTGATTGATATTTAGGTTTGAGAGGTGTATAGAAAAGTTAAATATAAGTAAATGACGACATTGCCCTTATATAATTAATATTCGTCCTACAAAAAGAAAGAAAAAAAGAGATTGCTCTGTATCATCTTCAGCGTCGTCCACAACCCAACTCAATTCCGCATCATCTTCACCTGAAATTGCTCTGTTCAGCAGCCTTGTCCTTGCCTCCTCTGCTTCGATCACCTTGCCCGCCTTATAAAAGTACCTAGACCAGAAAGTCTCTTCATCGACATTACTCAGAATGATCTCAGCGTATATCTCCTTCACCACATGTTTTGTGCAATTAACAGTTCGATCTCCTCCCTTTTGTCCTCAACTCTAAACCCTTTTCTCCTCTCTTCATACCGAGCCATAATTCTGGGTAAAGTTCAATTTTTTACCAGTATTGGTGAGCGTCGACCCCAAATTGTCAACGGCCTGACCTAGGGCTTCGAGGGAATTCTGCGCTATGGCCATCGCAGAATCGAAGCGAGACGGTAGGTCTTGAACGGCTCGAGAGATGATTGAGGTCTCCTCTTTGAAGGCAGCTGCTATGGCCGTGAAAAAGCTAGCCAACGAGGTGACGACGATGATGAAGATGATGTGCGAGAGTGGGCGATGAAATAATTGGAGGGTAAAATTGACAGGTCGAAAACGTGTATGTGTATAACCAGCTGTGAGATGGTTATGTTTAAGTAACTCTGATAAATGATTTATGTGTAACAGGCGTGTAATGATATACTAGGCTTGTATATTGTTACAAATAACAAACAAGTGCAAATTTACCGATACCCACGTGATACCCATGTATACAGGGATATCAAACGAGCCGTTATTTGTAAGGACATTTGACTGACAGGGTTTTGGCTGTATGAGGTTTTCAACAAAGTTACCTTTCGAATATAAGTACTTGATCCTACTATGGTTGAAAGAATCTTCATCAAATACGTATAGCCCATCAACTACTCTTCCAACAGCTACTATGGATTTAGTCTGATGGTCCTGTATAAGAAATTGGTTAACATAAAAATAGTGTCCAAGCCGTTAGTTTTGATAGCTTGTTCACAGAAATGAGGTTAAATTTGAAATCAGGGACATGTAGGACATCATATAAGGGAATCTTTTCTGCTAGGATAACATTTCCCGTATGTTTGACAGACTTTATGGAACCATCGGGAAGTATATGGGGCAAAATTTGGTCAGTGGCTTAACTGATTTCATGGTTTTTATGTTGTGGCACATATGGTCGGTGGCTCCACTATCTAATATCCATGCCCACAAACCAAAAGATCCAGAAGAACTAAGAGCGAGATGATGATTTATACCTGCAAAGTCCCCAAAATGAGCAAGATTTACCATGTTATGCTCTTTCTGCTCATCACCTTTCTTGCTCTTCAGAATTCTTCCAACTTCTTGCTGGATGGAGGATGTTTCGATTGTTCATGACCGCCTGCAGGTCATAGGTATCACTTGATGCAATCTCAATTAATGAGTCAGCAACATTCATAACACGCCTGTATGCATCAAACTATGTGTCATTCCTCTTTGTATTCCTTCCACCATTCTGGAAGTCCATGATTCTGAAACATGTCTCTTTGATATGACCGTTTCTTTGGCAGTGAGCACACCACTGTTTTCTCTTCTCCTCCTTACTTACAGACTGCTTTTTTCCAGTAACAGCAGTGTTCTTGTGTGCTAAGAAGGCACTGTTTGATTTAGAGTTACTTGTAAACATGCTAATCTTCTTTTGGTTTTCAATACTCATTACCATCGAATATGCCTTGTTTTCATCTGGTGCAGGATATACCATCAGAATGTGATTTCGAACTCCCTCATATCCATCGTTCAGCCCCATTAGAAATTGAATCAGTTGATTTCTGGTCTCCTTTCTTTCAATACTTTGTTTCGCAACACAAGTACATTTCGCAGGTAGATCTTTGCGATTCAATTCATCCCAACATTTCTTCAATTTGGTGAAATAAAGATTGAGAGGCAGATTCTCTTGAGTTATCGAAACTATTTCCTTTTGCAAATTAAAAATTTGAGGTGCATTTGACGTTCCATACCTCAGCTCCAAAGCATCCCAAAGTTCTTCTGCATTTGAAGAGAAGACATAACCAGCCGCTATTTCCTTCGATAATGAGTTGAGAATCCATGACACGACCATGAAATTGGCTTGTTCCCAATCTTCGTGATTAGCATCTGTCATCTGAGGTTCTGCAATTTTTCCATTCACAAATCCTAGCTTCTTTTTTGCTCCAAGTGCGACTCTCATGGCGTGGCAAATGCATAATTGTTACTCGTGAGCGGATTTGTCACCAAAATCATTCCTGGTGAATCAGATCTGTTAATGTTGAGCTTTCAACAATAGCAATGTTGGGGTAACATTCTAGTCAACATTTGTTGGCCGAGAATGTTCCCTATCTCAGTTTTATCTTTCATGCCCAAAACTTATTTTATTGATGACGTGACATTTTCCTAGTGTTGTGCAGGATATGGATAAGTGCTGTGGATCAAACCGTGTGGAAAGAGTGTGGATAAGCTGGAGCAAAAATTGGAAATGAGCATACTAAAAATAGGAGACTTGGAGCTCAAGTGAAGACCGAGCTATTGGAGCTTACCAAGTCACATCCTAACACACTAACGGACCAAATCTACTCTAGGGACGTTAGTGGACGTTGCTAAGTCCATTTTGTGGAGTAACGCCCAAGTCGAAGAGTATAAAAGGGCGACTTCATTCCTTGGACAAGTGACGCGCTTTTTGACGAACATACGACGAGCGAAAACGAGATTATCAGAGCGAGTTTGAGCGAGTACTATCTCTCAAGAGAGTTTTTTCTTTTTAGCCTAGTTTTTCAAAGGTGGAAAGAATTTGTAGTTTGCAGAATCTTTTGGTTCGTAGGTTTTGCTAGGCTTAGTTTTGACTATCCTTTTCGATAGTTTGTATCCATCTTTATAGTGGAGTTTGCGCCTTGAGGCAAGCAGCAAGTTATTTGACTTACTGCATAAAATCACTTCGTGTGTTCGTCTCCTCTCGTCACCTAGTTCTTTCTATTTCCGCTGTGCGATACAACTGTGAGATTGAGTGTTAACCCGACATTTCACCTAACATCAGTTTACAACTTAGTGTTTTTACATCCATATTGAATGGGACCCCCCTTCAGAGTGGTTTCAGAGCTTACGCTTGACGTTACTAAGCGCAAAGATTCATCTACTATGGATTTTACGAGTTGAAATTACATCGGTAAAGTCCTAGTGGTAGACGGCACCAACTATGCTTATTGGAAAGTGCGAGTTCGGCAGTGCATCAATTCGATTGATGTGCGTTCGTAAGAATCAGTTCTCAATGGATACACTCCACCACGAACAGCCACTGATGCTGATGGAGAAGTCTTCGACAAATCGGTTGAAGAGTGGACGGTGGCGGAGCGAAACGCAGCCGAGTTCAACACAAGGCACTCAATGCCATCTTCTCTTCGGTGGATATTTTTATGTTCAAGATCATCCAGAATTGTACAACTACGAAGAACGCATGGGATCTACTTCAGAGGTAGTGTGAAGGCGATGCAAGTGTGCGAGAAACCAAACTACGCCTCCTCCTCAATCAATTTGAGAACATCAGAATGAAAGAAGGCGAGGATATCACGACGTACTTTGGAAAGCTCTTGACGATTTCTAGTGAATGCGCCAGCCTAGGAGATCCGATCACCAATAAGGTATTAAACTCTAAAGTTATCCGTACACTAACTGAAAAATTCAATGTGAAGGTAGCGGCGATCGAGGAAGCACACAACTTGGACAATATGGAGTTCAATACATTAATGAATATTTTGAAGAACTACGAGACCAATCTCGAAGTCAGAAAAGGGCTCTCGTGGAAAGAGTCTTGACCTGGTCAGTCAGCCATCCTAGACACCAATTGAGGTTGACCCCAGCAACAAGGATGACATGTCCATGCTCGTGAATAAATTCACAAAGTTCATCCAGAAGAAGAATATTGAGCAAAATGTTGGCCCAACATTCAGAAAAGGCCAGAAAGTCAAAGCTGAACCTTCTTCTGCTCCTCCGTTCATCAAACACAAACGAGATGCTAAACAGAAGAATGTCAACTATGAATCTGGCAGATGCTAGTCAATGATGGGCCACTATGCCAATGAATGTACGAACACACTTTGCAAACGTGGGAAATCTCTCTAGGTGGATCTATCCGACGACGAAGATGAAGAACAGTCCCCATACAGACCAAGCATCATCAGTGACAATCCAGTCATTCTCAGATGGTGAAGACCAAACAGATCATCAAATCGGCTTTACTGCAGTAAATGATGTTGAGCCAACATCTGACTCAACATCTGAAAAACATAGCTTTTTTTATTATGATGATTCAAACTATTTTTGATGGTTTTTGAGTTCTGATGATATAGAAATAGATTTTTGCGAAGAAGTTCAGACGAACGTAGCCTTTCAGCTGATGTTTGTACAATACGAAATAGAAAGACAAAAAATTTGCAACTCAAAGCCGCTGTAAAAGTGCTGTCCGAGGAGAATGAGAAGAATGAAAAGTTGATCGAAAGCTTGGTGGACAGGAATGAACAAGATGGAAGCCGCTCTGATACGAAAGGACAAGGAGATCGACAAACTCCAAAGCGAGTCGACGAGGCTGATAAGATCTTTACGAATTTGAACAAAGGTAAATCTACTCTTGATGATGTATTGTCTCTAGGTATTTGTGATAAGCAAGGTCTTGGATGTAATTCTCATAGTGCTTGTGATGTACCAAAACCCGTGACCCATGTTCAGCCTAAGATAGTTTTTGTTAAATCTCAAGCCTCGAATGATGTGAGTGAATCTGTGAATCTTAAGAATAGTCCCGAGCATACTACCATTAAGAGTAAGGATAACTCATATATTTGCCATCATTGTAATCAAACTGGTCATTTAAAACCATTTTGCTGGAAGTTGAAGAGGGAGATTGCTGCCAAGAAATCAATGTCGGCTGAAATGTCATCCAATATCCGCTCAACATTGAGGAATCAGTGTTGAAAGGAATGTCTGGAGAAAGTTCAGCTGGCTCACCTTCAACTTCTAATAAACAGAATGGTGTTCTGTCATCAAAAAAGTTTGGATCGAGAAATCTATTCATACATGCCATGTTGTGTATACCTCCTTGCGAGCTAACGTGACGGTTCTTGGTACTTCGATAGCGGGTGTTCCCGACATTGACGGGTACCAAGGAGTATCTCAGTAATTACAAACCTTTAAACAGTGGATCTGTTACATTAGGAGGTAGTGCAAAGGGATGGATTCTTAGCCGAGGCAGATTGAACATGCCCGAGTTTCCCAAGCTCAGCAATGTGCTTCATGTTGACGGGGTCGTAGCAAATCTGATCAGCATAAGCCAACTCTGTGATGATGACCTTGAGGTAAGGTTTAATAAGGAGTGTTGTGAAGTTTTAACAACAATTTGTGCGAGTGATGGTAGGTAAAAAATCGAGCGACAACTGCCACCTAGTCGGCGAAAAATCCAGTGTGAAGGACGTGTGCCGACTTTGTAAGGCCGAAGATGATGTAATCCTATGGCACTACAAGCTGGGCCATGTCAACTACCGAACCTTGGAGCAACTTATCAAACATGATGTGGTCAGAGGCATTCCGAAGCTTAAGGAGTTTGGTAAGGTTGTTTGTGAGTCGTGCTTGAAGGGTAAGCAAGTACATATTAGTCAATGTTGATCAACAAGCTGCCCAACATGTTAAAACTGCTCACTGCTTTCAGTTAATTCACATGGATTTGATGGTCCGATAGAAGTAGATAGAATAGGTGGTAGGAAATAAAACTTATGTGCTTGTGGATGAGTATTCTAGATATGCATGGATATTCTTCCTTAGGGAAAAATCTGAATCATTTGATTTCTTTAAGAATTTTTGTGCATGATTAGGAACAATTTCAGTGCATCTATCTTTCGTATTAGGTCTGATCATGGTAGAGAATTTGAAAATCAGTACTTTGATGAATTTTGTGATTAAAAAGGCATCGTACATGAGTATTCATCTCCTAAGACGCCCCAACAAAGTGGGGTGGCCGAAAGGAAGAGTAGGACTCTTCAAGAAATGGCTCATGTTATGTTGCAATCTAGGAACATTTCTAAGCGTTTTTGGGCTGAAGCGTTGCACACTGCTTGTCACAGATCGAGTCGCGTGTTCTTTAGGCATGCTACTAAGAAAACTTCGTATGAGTTGTTGAATGGTAAAAAGCCTACTGTTAAGTACTTTCATGTTTATGGGTGCTATTGTTACATGCTAAATGATCGTGAGTACTTGATCAAATTGATTCGAAGAGTGACAAATGCATTTTCCATGGATACTCATCTAATAGCTGCGCGTATAGAGTTTATAACTTGCGCTTGAAGTCTATTCAGGAGTCGATTAATATTGTGTTTAATGATGCTACTGACCTCAGCAGAAATGCTCCACAAGTTGATATTTCAGATGTTGTCAAAGCTGTTGATGAAACAGAAGCGACTGAGGAGGAAAATGTTGAGCCAACATCTGACTCAACATCAGCGCCTGAACAGAACGATGGCGAGGGACCCAGTGAAGTTCGACGTGATCCCCATGTGAAGATTCAGAAGGACCATCCCACTGACTTAATCATTGGAGATATGCATGAAGGAAGGAAAACCAGAGATAAGCCTCGTTTTTTTTACAAGTCTATGGTAAGAAACGTATGCATGAACACGGTATACGCCGAGGTACGTTTCAATTGCTTTGTATCTGAGATAGAACCTAAGAATGTTCTTGAAGCTCTCAAGGATAATTTCTGGATAAATGCGATGCAAGAGAAACTCTTGCAGTTTGATAAGGACCAAGTTTGGACATTGGTTCCACGGGCGAAAGACATTAATGTCGTAGGCACGGAGTGGATCTTTAAGAACAAATCGGATGAAATTGGTGTTAGGGAGTGTGCCCTCGGAATGCCATACGAGGACTAGGAATAGTATAAGGCGCACAATGATGTATAGGTCGATAGACAGTTTAATTGTATATACTGTCAAAATAAAGTAGTGAATATTAATTTCATTATGATAAAGGCATTATTGTTTATTTATCGAATTTAAAGTCTGCTTGGCATCTGGCGGTGCGATAAATAAATAACACCCGTGTGTTTGAATTGGACGTCTGATTCTCGTGGGACGAGGGAGGAGACACCGGATGGTCCTTAATCTCAGCATTAAATAAGAAGTCCGTAAGTCTAAGGATTCTAGGTGGGTGACTAGATATCCGAATATGACTTATTCATTGACGACCACATAGTATCGGTAGTGTCACCGATTAGCTGAGAGGTTGTGGGTCATGATGGAGATATCGGTGATCGGAGAGATCGTGTATTCGGACATTCGGCTCGTGTTCGTCTCGATCACATACTAGGATGTTGTCAATGATTGAACGAATGACTATAGCAGCCTCAGACCGATAGGGTCACTGACGGATTTGCTTTCGCGATTTCGGTTTGTCGCTAGTTGGCTAGGTCTGCAAGTGTTCGGAAATGGGACACGGGCCAGCGACGAAACGCAACTGACTTTACGGAGGTGATTGTCGGGCTTTGACTGCTATCAGGATTCACTGCCTATATTCGTATAGGTTAACGTCCTATGAGGTAATTGGAGAACGACGATTGTAAAGCCTTCGGCCGAAGCTTGGAAAGCTCGCTTGTATTAGATACGGAGCGGAGTTTAAATAATCGGTTGGGTCTCAATTATAACATAGTGTTGGGTTAGTGAGTTTGACATTTACATGGCTCTCACCTAACCGGGACGCAAGTGAAAGGCGTAAGAGGTATTAAATGTATACACTGTAGTCGGTTCGCTCGAATTTCGATTAGATCAAAATTCGTTCTCAACTGGGATCTGTCCGGTACCGCGGGATTGGCTAGGCGAATACCGGGACTCGCGGATTCCTCCCGTGCCAGTTGAGACGGACCTAGAGAGTCGCGCTTAAAAATGGTAATGAACTTGAACGAAAACGGCGTGCTTTTCTCTAGAACCTAACGAATGAGATTCGTTGAGGTAGTGGCGAAGTTGATACGAGGTGTCGATGATTTAGTTAAACTCCGATGACGGTCACTGGAATAATTAGGACTTAAGATTGTCTTAAGTGCTTAATTAATTAACTAAATGAGGCTCAATTGTAATTAATATAATTAGATTGGATTTAATTATTTTATTACTTAAAATTGAGGGACTAAATTGAGAATTTAGAAACCACATAGGCCGAAATGGAATAAACTAAAAATGTGCATGTTGACTTGGTCATTGAACATGTGTCAATTCCATTTTATGCCACATTGGTTGAGGGGCAAGTGACTCATTCATTCAATAACATGACAAGTGTTAGGGAAATATTATAAATAAATTTAAGTGGAATTTTACTACAAAGGTAAGCACAAAATGAAAAAATGTAGATCCAACATGAGGGGTTACTAAGCCTAAGTACTTGGTATTTTTCTCTCAACAAATAAACTAGAGAGAAAAGAAACAAAGTGAGTTGAAGTTAGAACTTCTTAAGCCACGTCAAGCCACTGGATCGTTTGACGAGTCCCGTCGCCCAAACCGAGGTGCGTCTAGCCATCTGGAGCAGTCTCGAAGGTTTGATCAAGGACATACCGGCGTGACGATCTAGCCCGGAGGCCCCGGGAATCAGACGAGGCGCTGCAGCGCTCATCCGAGGTGTAATCACGTACGCCGGAGGTATATTTCGTACCCTACAGATTTGATTTTACGAAAAATACCAAACGACATCGGAATGATTCGAAAGACCCCTCGTTATGATCATTGGGAAGTGTAGAATTAATTTGGAAAATTTGGTATTGATCTAAAATCATTTCGGGTGTCAAAACGTCAAAAGACTGCAGACTGCCGCTTTAGTCGAATTGATAATTTCCAGTCACAGATTTGATTTTGCGAAAAATACCAAACGACATCGGAAAAGAACCCTCGTTGCGATCGCTGGGAAGTGTAGAATCAATCTGGAAAATTTGGTATCGATCGGAAATCATTTCGGTTGCCAAATAGTCGAAACACTGTCGGCTGCCGCTTTGTTCGAACTAGTTTGGAGTGAAATTATTAATTCGAATAAATTTATATTAAATTCGAATTTGAGAAGTTCGAATTAGACGTGGTCTCCTGAGGCTCAGGGCAGTATCTTGAGCCCTCGGGAGAAGCCGAAGGGCGCTAGGTCGAATTTAGATGTTGAAAATTGAAAATTCGGCACCCTACGCCGCTCGGTCAAAAACGCGCTTCTGCTATCGCCACGTTGCGCTGTTCGGGGACCAACGTCGATTAATCGGGCCTACCCCAACAATTGGTAGAGTTGTTAGGAACAAAACACGTTTAGTAGCTCAGGGTTATACACAAGTAGAAGGCATAGACTTTGATGAGACATTTGCTCCCGTGGCTATGTTAGAATCGATTAGGCTGTTGTTAGCAATTGCATGTGGCTTTACGTTACATCAAATGGATGTTAAGGCTGCATTTTTAAATGGGTACATAGACAAGGAAATATATGTCGAACAGCCTAAAGGATTTGAGGATCCGCATTATCCTAACCATGTCTTTAAGTTGCAGAAAGCGCTGTATGGATTGAAGCAAGCTCCTCGAGCTTGGTATGCAAAGTTAGCCACGTTCCTACTTGAGTTTGGGTTCGTAAGAGGTGAGGTCGACCGCACTCTTTTTGTAAAAAAGGTCGGTTCGGACATTCTAATTGCACAAGTCTATGTTGATGATATTGTGTTTGGTTCAAACAGTCCATGTTGAATCAGTTTGTGCAGGCGATGAACACTATGTTCGAAATGATCATGATCGGGGAACTAACTTATTTTTTAGTTTACAGAATAAGCAAAGCAGTGACGGAATCTTTATGTCCCAGGAAAGGTACGCTAAGAACACTGTGAGAAGTTCGGGTTGGACACGGCTAAAATAATGAAAACGCCCATGAGGTCTATGCAGAAGATAAGTAAAGACGATGTTGGGCAGAATGTTGACCCAACATTATATCGATCTATGATTGGAGTGTTAGCGTATGTGCTAGATATCAGTCTGAACCTAAGGTTTCCCATCTTAATGTTGTTAAACGTATTCTTTGTTATGTTAGTAGATCGTGTAGCCTAGGATTATGGTTCTCCAAAGATACTAATTTGAGTCTTGTAGGCTATAGCGATGCTGATTGGGCAGGTGACGAGGATGATCGCAAGAGCACAAGTGGCGGCTGCTTCTTCCTAGGTAATAACTTAGTTGCATGGTATACTAAGAAGCAAAAATTGTGTGTAGAGCTTTCAAAAACGGGCCGGCGGGGTGGGCCGGCCCGTAACCGCCAAAGCCCGCCATGTGGCGGGGTGGGGGCGGTAAGCCGCCATCTGGCGGGCCTAAGAAATGCATAACCGCCCCGCCCTGCCGGCGGGTGCGGGTTTGGCGGGCTTAGCCCGCCAGGTTAAAATAAAAAATAAAATATTAAAAAATTATATAAAAAGTGAAAATATAAGAAAAAAGTAAAATATAGAAAAAAATAATATAAAAATAGGAAAAAAATAATAAAAATGAACGAAAATATATTTAATTTAATAAACTTTTAACATATATTTATGTTAATTACCAAATTATATTTACAATAGTATATTATATTATAAATAATATAATTTTTTAATTAATCTGGCGGGCTACCCGCGGGCTAGCCCGCCCCACCAAAGCCCGCACCCGCCGCAGGAGGCGTGCCTATAATTTCAGAGCCCGCCCGCGGGCCCAAGCCCGTTTTGACAGCTCTAACTGTGTGTCATTATCTACTGCTGAGTCGGAGTATGTTGCGGTGGGTAGTTGCTGTACGCAATTATTGTGGTTGAATAGCATGTTGTGTGACTATGATTTAGAGTGCAAATTTGTTCTCATGTATTGTGATAACCTTAGTGCCATCAACATATCTAAGAATCCCATCCAACATTCACGTACGAAGCATATAGATATTATGCATCATTTTCTGAGAGTATGGTAGAAAAGGAGTTAGTCCGCATTGAGCATATATACACTAAACATCAGTTAGCAGACATATTCACGAAAGCATTGGATTCTGAAAGGTTCTCGGACCTAAAGAAATCTATAGGTTGCACATGTCATTCTGAATGTTGCTCTAACATTTGGATCAACATAGCATATGTCAAATTCGATGGTTACTGCTTTAACGTTTGGTTAGATATTTGTTCTGTTTTCCTGTGAAATGACTTGTTTCTGACTGGTCCCTGAATGAACCCAATCCCTTTTTATAGGCTCTTGGTAATAAGTCCCTAGGTACACGGCATTCGCTGTGACGATGTACTCTTTGCGACAAAAAAGCCAATCCTTGTTGTGTATAAGCATGCTCATAAACTCTCTGCTAGATATAGGTCTTTGGTAATAAGATTCCTTAGGTACACGGAATTTGCGGTGACAATGTATACTATACGACAAAAAGCCGAACCTTGAGGCTGAGGGTATAAGGCCAGTGCATAAATTCGGTTGGAAAAAATAAGGTGAAAGGGTAGTAAAGGGAACTGGGTTTGAGAAAGATTGAGCAGATAAGTCTAGGATTATGGAATAAGAATGTTGAGTCAAATGTTGGGGCAACATGTGTAACTGTCAGTTTGATATTGCTACATTTTTGTGCTTTCGTTTTATTTGCGTCTGTCTTTAGTACTGCGTTTGCTAGTCATGTGTGTCTAGTTTAGAAATCTCTCAGATTGCATTAGAACTCTCGAAGAACAGCTTGTTACATTTGTCTCAAGTGGTTATCAGCGTCGCTCAAACGGTTAGTCTCGCTTGATTCTACGCTGATTTTTGACTTGGTATATTTGTTGAATCATGATCTGATGTGCTCCTAAATTCGCTCATGGCCAATTCTCCATTTACTATTTTTAGCTCCATGTTTTGAAAAATTGTGACCTAGGTTAAACTCATCTACACTATGCGGTTTTTTATTATATCTCCAACGGTTATTATTTGGTTCCATTAACTCCACTATACACGTTATTTACTGAGTGGACAGTTTATAACCGTTGGAAGTGAGTTCAATAGAGTTATTTATACACGTTATTTTCAGTGCTTAATCGGGTCGGAGTGGAAAGCTTGGGGCTGCTAGCGCGGGAAGCGGAGGCGGAGGCTGGCGCAGCTGGTGGAGGAAGAGACATCGGCGAGCGAAGGTGGAGCGGAGGGGAGTCGAGGCTGCAAGTGGAGGTGGACCGGAGGTGGATGTGCGCCCTTATTGTAAGAAAAGCAAAAAACGTAAGAAAAGCAGAAAGATTGAGAGAAGAAAGCAAAAAACCTCCCCCACCTCCAGGAGTTTATATGCTATTTCAAAACTACGAGGGCTTTTTGTGCTTATTTTTAAAACCACATGTGAGTTATATGTTATTTAGCCTTTTTTTATTGGCGTTTTTTCGATTCTCAACACCACCAACACCTTCGTAGATCCTTTCGTATCCATTACTAACCTAAATTATCCTTTTCAACACGTTAATTTTTAACAAAATTCATTATTTATTCCTCACATGTGAACGACGTGATGAAGTGATGATTTTCTTAAAAATTAACGTGTTGGAGAGGGCGTTTTAAGTTAGCAATGATATGAGAGGGTCAATGGGGGTGTTTGCATCGTTGGAAATCGAAAAAAACGCAAAAAATTGGGAGATTTGCTTATGGTGCTCACGGTGGTTGTTCACAGTAGGTAGGCACTATAGCAAATCTATTACTTTGGTAATTAGCATATAAAATAAAAAATAAGAAAAACGAGTATACCGTCTAATTTCCACCTAGAAACCACGTAGCCCCGCCTTGACCGTCTTGCCGCTATGCCCAACTCGTGTGCTCGACTAGCGTCTAGCGAATTTTACATTGACATAATGCACTGCACGTTTCTTATTTTCATTTTTTTTAAATTCAAAACCGCTAACATGATAAATGAAATTGACTATGTCAACACAATCACTCAATTCAACGTGGTTCAATTATTGTCTGTTTACGATGCTCACGGTAGGTGCCCGCCACAACAAATATCTATATGTATATATATATGTTATATATGTTACACGAGTTTTTTTTCTGTTGCAATTCATTGGCCTTAATTATGTATAGTTGATGTGCGTTAATAAGAAAACTTAATACTGAGATTAAGATAGAATAATACATTGGAAAGAATGGCAAAACTACATACATCATGCGGGTAGATGAGCGGGTGATAAATTTGATCAATTAAATCAAGTAATATGTATTTCAATTCTAGGGGTCCTACATTTCTTCCTCCCCTTCTCTTTTTTTGTTTTCTTCGTCCTCTCTATTTGTCTTCTGTTCATCATATTTGTGTCTTTTAAAATTTCTTTTCTTTATTCCAACATTTTGTTTTTTTAAGAAAATAAAATCATTTTTTGATAAAAGTGGTCCTTTAAGTGTGTGAAATAGTTTCAGTTAGTCCTTAAAAGATATATTCTCAGACATTAGAAGTTAATTGAGGGATTTTTAGGAAGATAGGTATTTTAATGTAATTCTCCTAATATAAATTAAATATTTCGTATTATGGTAATAAAAATAATAATAATAATAATAATAATAAATTGATTTGTCTTAAAACCCCATAAAAACATTCAATCATCTCGGATGAGATAGAAGTTCAAGACAGACAACCACAGACATGTAAAAGAAAGAAAAAACAATAATAGCAAAGACAATGCAATAAAAATCACATATAGAACACAGAAGCCAGTTCAATCTGCTTCAATGCAGTCGAGTGCTTCACGAATGTTGCGAACGGTCGAGCTGATCATTGCATGAACCGCAGCTAAAGTCTCCTTGCTCACTTGCTTCGGCACATTGCCTCGAGCCACCATATCTGAACAAACACCGTCAATAGCGATCCAGTCATTCTGCTGCCGATGCTCGAAGATCCACCTGCATCTTTCTTCTTATTAGATATCACATATCCAGTGGTAGGATCTGAGCATCTCCACCATTGATCACCGAAGTAATGTGTGCTACTCCTATCGGGGCGTAGACCACCATAGCTCCGAGTGAGTCCACGGTAGTCTCTTGAAGGATTGACATGTTTTCTCCGGGACATTAGGCTATTTATTCAAAAAATAATGGTGTGTTTAGGCTCGGTTTGCTTTGACGATAAAGCAACTAAAATTTGCGTCCATTGATTGACGAGTTTTACCTTAATGATAGATATGGAATTCCCAACGTTTGACCCAGTCGAGATACGCGCCATCACATTTACCGGATTCATGTTTGCTAGTACATACATCCCACTGCATTCATGATAGAAGAATTGTGCTACGGTTTTTGTCTTTCGCACAAAGGCTTGAAAAAAAGATCAAGAAATTGAGAACTCACCAGGGGTCGTAGGTCTTCGTTATCGAAGAAGTTGAATATAACCTCGGCAGTGAGAGGAAGCCAGAAAGAAGTAGCGGCGCCAAGGATGGAACCATAAGGCTGGCTGGGAGAGTTGTTTTGCCGAACTCTGCCGTCTTTGAGCTCAGGCATGTGCGAGAAATCAAATTCGTCAGTCATATTCAATGCTTCCGTGAAATCCTTCACCATCCTATGCGAAAAGCGCATCAGGTTTCTCCAACCTTCGACGGAATAGATGACTGTAGAATACATTAAGAATTAACAATTAATGTAAGGAAAAAAAAAGAAAAAGTAACTGAACAATGACATGTAGATAGTTCATCTACCCCCTTCGAGCCCATGCTTGGGAGAGACAATAGGTGCCATGGACGATGCTGACCGTTCGCAACTTGTTTGGAGAGCTTCTATCCACCTCTGAGCTCCATAGGCAAGGGACCCATGTACTAAGTCTCCATAGAGGGAATGGTTGTTTGGTCGTTTTTCATCGACTTGGACGTGCTCGACCCATTTGACCTAATTGACGCGCAAGCGTATTATAAAAGCTATAATGATTTCATATTTGAATTATTTGCTTAGCTCACATTTGATTTTGTCCCATCTGAGGCATCTTCAATCATACATCCCGATGGGAATTTCCATGATCGAACGGGAGCAGCCTCGGGCACGTCTTTGAGTAGATCCAAAGACACGTCGGCAATCGCCCAAGAGTTAGAGCCCAACTATCGACAATAGCGAAGCAAGAAAAAACTCCCTCGGAGCCACGATAGGGGACAAGACGTGGACCTTTTCGTACATCTGAATATGATAATGGAAAACACCAAAATTTATTACACATTCCCTCATAATCTATCTATCTACTCCTGGAGGGAGAGGAGAGGCTCGATTTCATCGTTACCAAATGTATGGAACCTCCGAGGTTTGCTGCGTCGAGTACTCTGAGAGTTTTTCCCACCGTAACTATAGCATGGAGCATGTCCTTCCACATATCCTTAGGAGACAAATCAATCACATGAACTTTTCATTTAACGAAAAAAGACAAGAAATATGAAGGGAAAGAATAATAATTTTGAAGTGCTTCAATGTATATAGACAAACATATATACATTATTACCGTGTCAAGAAAAACTTGAACAAATCTGCACCAGGCATAGCAACTTGAGTGGAGTCATTGGAAGACTCAATGCTAACGTTGGGGGACGACTTGATAGGACTCGATTGTTATGGAGTGTGCCCTTGGAATGCCATACGAGGACCAGGAATAGTATAGGGCGCACAATGATGTATAGGTCGCTAGACAGTTTTATTGTATATACTATCAAAATAAAGTAGTGAATATTATTTTCATTATAATAAAGGCATTATTATTTATTTATCGAATTTAAAGTCTGCTTGGCATCTGGCGGTGCAATAAATAAATAACACCCGAATGTTTGAGTTGGACGTCTGATTCTCGTGGGGACGAGGGAGGAGACACCGGACGGTCCTTAATCTCGACATTAAATAAAAAATTCGTAAGTCTAAGGATTCTAGGTGGGTGACTAGATATCCGAATATGACTTATTCATTGACGACCACATAGTATCGGTAGTGTCACCGATTACCTGAGAGGTTGTGGGTCGTGATGGAGATATCGGTAATCGGAGAGATCGTATTCCGATATTCGGCTCGTATTCGTCTCGATCACATGACTAGGATGTTGTCAATGATTGAACGAATGACTATAGCAGCCTCATACCGATAGGGTCACTGACGGATTTGCTTTCGCGATTTCAGTTTGTCGCTAGTCGGCTAGGTCCGCAAGTGTTCGGAAATGGGACACGGGCTAGCGACGAAACGCAACTGACTTTACGGAGGTGATTGTCGGGCTTTGACTGCTATCGGGATTCACTGTCTATATTCGTATAGGTTAACGTCCTATGAGGTAATTGGAGAACGACGATTGTAAAGCCTTCGGCCGAAGCTTAAAAAGCTCGCTTGTGTAGATACGGAGCGGAGTTTAAATAATCGGTTGGGCTCGATTATAACAAAGAGTTAGGTTAGTGAGTTTGACATTTACATGGCTCTCACCTAACCGGGACGCAAGTGAAAGGCGTAAGAGGTATTTAAATGTATACACTATAGTCGATTCGCTCGAATTTCGATTAGTCAAAATTCGTTCTCAACTGGGATCTGTCCGGTACCGCAGGATTGGCTAGGCGAATACCGGGACTCACGGATTCCTCCCGTGCCAGTTGAGATGGACCAAGAGAGTCGCGCTTAAAAATGGTAATGAACTTGAATGAAAACGGCAGGCTTTTCTCTGGAACCTAACGAATGGGATTCGTTGAGGTAGTGGCATAGTTGATACGAGGTGTCAACGATTTAGTTAAACTCCGATGACGATCATGGGAATAATTAGGACTTAAGATTGTCTTAAGTGCTTAATTACTAAATGAGGCTCGATTGTAATTAAAATAATTAGATTGGATTTAATTATTTTATTACTTAAAATTGAGGGACTAAATTGAGAATTTAGAAACCTAAAGGGCTTACATGGAATTACTTGAAATTTTGCATGGTCTTGGACATGTGGAGAATTCCATGGCTTGCCACATATGTTGAGGTGGCAAGTGACTCACTCTTTACTTACTTTACAAGTGTTAATAGAAACAACAATACTATAATGGTAGTGGAATTTTACTACAAGTAAAGATGGTGAAGTGAATGAGAACTAGCCTCTTGACTCAAAAATAAAACGTGGGGCTGCTCTAAGAGTAAGTACTTGGTACACTCCTCAATAAATATTCAGAGAAAAGGAAAAGAAAAACGTGGGTGAGGTTTTGGAAATTCTTAAGCTACGTAATTCTAGCCACGGGATTGTTCGACGATTCCCGACGCCCAAACCGAGCTGCGTCTAGCCATCGGGAGCAGTCTCGGAGGTTCGATCAAGGTCATACCGGCATGACAGTCTAGCCCGGAAGCCCCGGGAGCCAGTCGAGGTGTTGCGACGTCCATACCGATGTGCATTCACGTACACCGACGCTATATTTCGAACCTTACCGATTTGATTTTACGAAAAATACCAAACGATATCAGAATGATTCGAAACCCCTCGTTACGATCGTGGGGAAGTGTAGAATCAATCTGGAAAATTTGGTATTGATCGGATATCATTTCGGTTATCAAACTGTTGAAAGACGGCAGAATGCTGCTTTAGTCGAATTGATAATTTCGAACTACTGATTTGATTTTGCGGAAAATACCAAACGATATCGGAATGATTCGAAAGACCCCACATTAGATTGTCGGGAAGTGTAGAATCATTCTGAAAAATTTGGTATTGATCGGAAATCGTTTCGGTCGCCAAATAGTCGAAACGCTGTCGGTTGCCGCTTTGTTCGAACTAATGATTCGAATAAAGTTGTACTAAATTCGAATTTGAGAAGTTCGAATTAGACGTGGTCTCCTGAGGCTCAGGGCAATATCTTGAGCCCTCGGGAGAAGCCGAAGGGCGTTAGGTCGAATTTAGATGTTGAAAATCGAAAATTCGGCACCCTACGCCGCTCGGTTCAAAATGCGCTTCCGCTATCGCCACGTTGAGCTGTTCGGGGGCCGGCGTCGGTTAATCGGGCCTACCCCAACATCGATGATGATGTCATCCGAGGAAAGAGCTTGTCGTAATGTCACGTTTAAGCATGCATATTCCATCTTCTGTGTCAATCCACACGGGCTCCTTGGTGCTCAGAAGCTCGACGAGCTCATTCATCGCAGCAGTGGCTATTTCAATAAGGTTTTTTTCGTCCAATTCTTCCATAACTTTGCTCATCACCTCATGCTGCCGAGGAGGATCTTTAGACGCTTTGTCACCGCTCATTTCAGTTCCAGCGACCAAGTTGGATGACTTTTCACCTGAAGCAAACAACCAAAAGAGTATGAAAGGAAAAGGGGATATTAGGGTTTCATTCTTCTTTATATCAAATAAAACACACAATTCATGTCACCTGCTCTTTCAGCTTTGCATTTTCCATCTTCAGAGCTTCCATCTCGTCGTCTCTGCACTTAATAGCCTCTTGCAGTTCAAGATTCTTCTCAACGAGCTCGTCCTTTTCGGCTTGGAGCTTATATGTATTGTTCTCTCCTTCTCCTCATCGGCCTGAGTAGTATGTGAATATTATTATAAATGTGAGTATGAGTCATATTCATTTAACGAGCGAGACTAATAAAATGTCATGCTCATTAACCAGTAGTAAACTTTCTTGGAACCAAAACTCCAGCTGGTCAGGATCAAGGCCAAGTTCCCTGCTCAATACGTTCCTTTGCTCCTCGTTCGGATTCGAGCATTCCTTGAAGTACCTATACATACATAAATATATATACTTTTCTTATATGTTGCCTATATATATATAAGTTGACATCATGTGCTTCATTTTGTTTAAGTGCTAAGACCATCAAAGAAGAAGTTCTGATGACTCAACACAGCAAATAAATGTACTAATAAGGAAACTTTGGATTATGAACGACTTGATGGTTCCCGCGGAAAACATTAAATGCTTCAATCCGATCATAAATAGAAAGTGAAAACGGCTTACATTCGATACCTATTTACCGCGAAAATTTAAAAACAAAAGCTCATCATAAAATTTGAAGGTATAAAACGAAAGAAAGAAAAAGAATAGATGTCATGTATCATCGAACTGTTTTTAATCAAATCAATACGATTCAAGGCGTTGGATCTGTTCAACGGTGTGTTGTTGAGGTTGCCTCTTTCTCTGTCGAAGTTGAGAGCTTTCCATGTCACCTGATGCATTTCCAGTGTTTTCTGCGTCCATCTTAGCCTGGAAAAAAATGAATTGAAAAATTCATGAAGGTATGTATTATAAATAATCACAGAAATTAGATGAGAACTACATTATATATGAAGCAAAATATGGATGGTGAAAGCATTACTTCACTTGAACTTCAGAACTCAAGAATAGAGAAGATAGGTAATTTGATACTGGGACATGTAGTCATGCATTATATATAGGCAAATGATACATTTCTATTTATATTTTATTGCAAATGATCTGTCAATTTGCTTGTTTCTATTCGATAGACATGGAGCTCAAGAGTCTTTGTTCTAAAGTCCGGAATGAAACAATAAAGATCATATCAGCGCTAATAAATATTGTTAGCTCTTGGTTGTACGTGGTCGTTAGCAGGAGATCGATCTCTTATTTTTGGGATTATTGAATTGTATTATAGCTGGATACGGCCAATTATCATTACGATATCAGTTCAATGATGAACATCCTCGATGATCAATTAACATTGATTTTGCATTAATTTTAATGAGCTACGAGTGATTTATGCAATCTTAGATCAAGATTTACTTTTACCTGTTACAAAGAAAACATAATATGGCCAATTATTATTATGATATCAGCTCGATGATGAAAATCCGTGATGATCAATTAACACGGATTTGCATTAATTTTAATGAGCTGCGGGTGCTTCATGCACTCCTAGATACTGGATTTACGTTAACCTAATTGACAAAAAAATATAATAATGCTCAGAACGAGGTGGAGAGTCATGCAATCATTGGTTTCAAATAGAGCTGAAAATTTGTGCCGAAGCCCATTGGCGGCCCGAAAAAGCTGAGCTTGGGCCGAAAAAACTACAATCTTGGCCCATTAGCCCGACGGGCTGGCCTGGTCCATTATGATATGGTTCGGGCCCAAGCCGTGTTTTAAAAAGCGTAAAAAGCGCATTTTGTAGCGCGCTATAGCTCATTTTAGCGAAAAAACGCGTTAAAAGCGCAAATAAAATAGTGTTTTGTCCTGAATAGCGTTAAATTCCCACATTATATAAGTAAAGAATGACTAACTTGCATATAGTTTGTGAGCTACCCTCTTTATTGCCGATTTGGTTTTAGAGCTACTCTCTTTTGTTGGGTGTCGTCCAGCCACAAGAAAAAAATATGTATAAATAATATTCTAATTTTTTATTATAATATTATTTTATATATATAATAAATGAATGGTCGTATTAAAGGCGACGCGGCGGATTCCTGGCCACAGATTTCGAGCGGTCCAGAACTGAGCGACACGGCAGATTCCTGGCCACTGGATTTGAGTGGTCCAGAAGAGCTGAAGACATCTATAAATAGGCTGAGGATTCTTCAGTTATTATCATCCCAAATCAAAGTGTTCAGTCGAGAGAGAGTGTAGAGAAGAAAATTATCCGGGTGGGTAAGGGTGAGAGCGAGTGTAGTTTTACTAGGGTAGTTGAGAGTAGGTACAAATACATTACCCAGGTGGGTAAGGAGTCTCGGGTTTGGGTTTAAACACGAGCGTTAAATTTGTACGGTGTAATATTCTCAATTTAGCAAAGCTGGTGCTCTCCGTGGAGGTAGGCGGTATTGGCCGAACCATAAAATCTCATGTTCTCTATCGGTGTCATTTCGATTTTATATTATCCCAACAAAATAGTCGCGGGTCTAAAATCAACCTTCGCTGGGCCCGAAGAATTACCGCTCAACCCCAACAAGTGTTTCAGAGACAACCCTAATTGATATTCTGAGTATGCTCTGTGGTTACAGTTTTTTCTGATCTTCCACATCAGAAAAGATATAAGAAGTTTATAGTTACCGGGGAGCTAGTGCCGGGCGAAGCTGTTGAATCTCTACAAGGATAATGGCGACGGAAAACAATTCCAAAGTGCGGCAATTTGATGGTACGGGGAGTTTCACTCTGTGGCAATGACGAGTGAAGGATATCCTTGTTCACCAAGGTCTGGCTAAAGCCTTGACAGGGGACACGACAAAGTCGGAGAAAATGACGAAAGAAGACCGGGTGGATTTGGGATCAAGATGTGTGACCACAATTCGTCTGTACATTGCGGATAACATTATTAATAATGTTGTTGATGAGGATTCTGCACCAGACTTGTGGGCGAAGTTGGAAGAGCTGCATCTCGTGAAAAACTTAAGCACAAAGTTAGATCTGAAGCGTGAGCTGTACCGGCTGAAGATGGAGGAAAGTGGAAATCTCATGGATCATATTAGCGTTTTCAACGGACTTGTGGATCAACTTATAAAAGTTGATGTAAATTTAGAGGAAGAAGATAAGACCATTTTACTTCTTACCTCGCTTTCTGATTCTTATGACAATTTGGTCACAAGCATCTTGTACGGAACACGATAGTAAAGATTGTGGATGTGCAGTCAATTCTTTTTGCGCATGAAAAAGGAGACGATCAAATTACGGGGATATCCAAAATTCAGCGTTGGCTGTATACGGAGAGAATCGTAGAGGAAGGTTCCACGCCAGGAAATTTGGAGGTAGCAGCAGGTCCAAATCAAAGAATGGCGGGAAGGGCATCGTGTGCTACAAGTGTGGTGAGCCGGGACACATCAAGATGAACTGTCCAACTTGGAGGAAGGACATGAATGGCGAGGAAAATTCCACAACGATGGTAGTAGAAGATTATCTTGGAGATGTTCTCACAGTCTCCAATGATGACGCTCGTTCTCAGGAAGGATATTAGATTCGGGGTCGAAGTATCATGTTTGCTTCGAGAGAAAATATTTTGATACGTTTCGAAAATACACGAGGGTTCGATCTTCATGGCTGGTGGATATCGTCGAGATGTTCGAGGTGTTGGAACGGTAAAAATCAAAATGGTTAACGGAGTAGTGCGAACTTTGGATGGTGTGATCTTTGTCTCGAAATTGCGCAGGAATCTAATACCTTGAGCTAATTAGATTCCAAGGGCCATGGGAAGTTCATAGCAGGGGGAGTCTGTAAAATCACACGTCGCGGAAAAGTCCTACTGAATGGAGAAGAGCGTTGATGTTTGTATCGTTTGGACGGGAGTGTGGTATAAAACACTCTGACTTCGAGGGTTCACAAAAGTCGTGCGCGCATGGTGAAAATACAGCCGATGGTGAGAAGGGAAGTCTTGCTGGAGAAGAGGCTGCATCGAAGTTCCTCTTCAGAATAGACGGGTAGAGTCGGTTCGACAGCTGCACATAGGATTGGCCGCAGGGTAAATCACGTGGGTAGGACCTGAATTCTTGATTCGGATATATGTAGCTGGTACAAGGAAGGCCAATGGAAGTTCATGGGTAAGTACGAACGGGTTACTCTAAGATAGACTCGTTGTGATGAGTGCTTGACGGTTCTGAAGACGATGCTCGGGTAGGTGTCGAGTGTGGCTGGAGGGGGAGAATTGTTGGGTGTCGTCGAGCCACATATAAAAAAAATAAATATATAATATTATAATATTTTATTATAATATTATATATATATAAATAAATGGTTCGTTTAAAGGGCAACGCGGCGGATTCCTGGCCACGGGTTTTGAGCGGTCCAAAACTGAGCGACGCAGCAGATTCCTGGTCACCGATTTTGAGTGGTCCAAAAAGAGCTGAAGACATCTATAAATAAGCCGAGGATTCTTCAGTTATTATCATCCCAAATCAAAGTGATCATGGTGCGAGAGAGAGTGTAGAGAAGAAAATTATTCGGGTGGATAAGGGTAGAGCGAGTGTAGTTTTACTGGGGTAGTTGGGAGTAGGTACAAATACATTACCCAGGTGGGTAAGGAGTCTCGGGTTGGATTTAAACACGAGCGTTGAATTTGTACGGTGTAACATTCTCAATTTAGTAAAGTTGTGCTCTCCGTGGAGGTAGGCGGTATTGGGCGAACCACGTAAAAATTTCGTGTTCTCTATCGGTGTCATTTCGGTTTTTATATTATCCCAACAAAATAGTCGCGGGTCTAAAATCAACTTTTCGCTGGGCCCGAAGAATTACCGCTCACCCCAACATCTTTATCAGCCACCATAGGCTTATATGCATTTGCTTCTGGGTTTGAACTCGAGATCTTATCCTCAAGAATGGTACGGTGAGCGTGGAACGAACACGTGATCAAGAATCAAATCGAAATTCTAGCCCAAATACAATGTGGACGATGCATCCCTGGTCCTTCCTTGTATCAACATGAATTGATGCTGGTCAGGCGTTATGACCCATTGGAAAAACGACAGTAAAATATGATTATTGTTGAAGGGAATATCCGCTTATGGTCTTTTGTTTGAGAAGATGATTGCCGAGATATCAAGCTCATACCACAACGAATAGATGAGTGTTTCACATTTATATAAGCTTGTGGACTATTATATTGTCGAATAATTTTTGGAGAATTACACATTATCTCTAAGGATCATGGGCGTGGGATAGACGAGTGCTCGCTCCTCTCTATATAACAATTACTTCACCGACTTGGAATGTCTGTGTGATTGCTCGTCTAAAGTCGTAGTCCAAATTTTGAATTTCATGAAGCTTCTGTTAATGCGTAACTTTGACTTTTTTTTATTTATTTTTATAATTTGTACGTGGATTTTTCAATAAACTGCTGCGTCCATTGGAAAAGTATCAAAGTCGACAAACCCGACAATGAATTAATTCTGTACTAATTTATTTTACAACTTGGCAAGCACGACATTATAGTGCACCCATAAGCATCGAAGCAGCCAACCATATGTATCAATATCAGATCATCAATTGTGTGCGGTTGTTGGAATACATGTAGGGGAAACAATAAATAATGGCAATTATAATATGATAATTTCCAGTGGCCAGCCCCTCGTTGATATTATCTTATTGACTTATTCTATAATCAGTTTCCGATCCGGTCACGAAAGCCATATACTTATGAATAGGGGTGTTCATCGGTCGTTCGGTTCGGTTTTTTCAAATTTCGGTTCGATTTTTCGTTTTTGGTTTTACGGTATGCTTAATCCGATATCCGAACCGTTTTAATTTTTTCGTTTTCGGTTTTTTTCGGTTAGGAATTTAATATCAACCAAAAGAATATTATGAGATGAAAATACATAAAACAATTTTGGTTATTAAAAACAAAGAAGATTTATGAAACGTGACATGTAGCAAAATTCAAAGATCCGAAAAAACAACAACATGAAAATGGAACAAAATCTAATCAAAACATAAAACATTCATTTGAAAATAATATAAATTTTTGGTAGAAAATAGTATTTGATTGGTGAGGAATACATTCACCTAAAAATGGAAAAAAGGAATACAAATAAAATAATATTTACTGTGTTGTTTACGTCATGGGAAAAAATCAATGATTTTTGATATTTTTCTATTTTTAATGTAGTATGATAATTTCAATTCGGTTTTTCGTTTTTTTTTCGGTTTTACGTATCCTTAATCCGATATCCGAACCATTTTAATTTGGTTCGGTTCGGTTTTTTACAATTCGGTTCGGTTTTTTTCGGTTCCGGTCTGTCGGTTCGGTTCTTTACGATTCGGTCGGTTTTTTTCGGTTTTTCGGTTAATTTGAACACCCCTACTTATGAAATCGTGTTTAGCCCCTCAATTAATTAATGGTGATATGAACCTCTCTTGAAATAATTAAGGGTATAATACAAATCAGGTCCCAAATTGTTTTAAAATAGGGTTCAGGTCCTGTCAGAAAAAATTTTAGTTTAACGGATCCAATTTTTAGAGAGAAGAACCTAAATTACACAGGTATTATAAAGTGTATATGAACTGTAATCGGATGATCGTTTGGTGTTATTTCAGAACAATAAAGCGTTACTGTAGAACAATGAATTGTTAATGAACAAATAGGACCTTAAAATAAATTTTTTTCAGATAGGCCATGAACGAAAATGGCCCCGATAAACAATACCCGAAGCCGTACATTTATGAACAAGTCCATCCAAGCAGCCTTTTATGCGTCAGCAGCTGAGCTCAGCAGTGTTTATGTAGTGAAAATGTAATTTCTCTCTCTGTCCATACATCTTTAATATCGACAACGAATTTCGAACTAGTCGTTTTTGCCAACAGTGGAGAGCGAAAAGGATCTTCAAAATTCAACGACAATGACCTTTCAATAATAATAATAATAATAGCATCGTTCAATCCGTGCAGATATAGTTTATCCGTCCTCGATTTTCTTTACCTATTCCGCATTTGTTTTTGACCATGGTGAAGTTGAAGATTAATCAGCTGTGTCTACTGTGTTTGTTTTGCTTGGTTGCCGTTGAGGTTAGTGAAGCTCAAGCACCACGGAATAACACAAGGCCAACCACGAATCCTATTGAAGGTATCTATCTATCTCTGTGCGTGTGTGTGTATCCTTTGCTTATCCACCGCCAAACATGAATATTTTTATTTCTTTACGTTTTCCTCCTTTTATATTTTTGAAATTTTTAATTGACGCTTGTGTTGTTTAATCCTCCATCTTTGGGAAAATATTATTCTTCTTTTCAGAGTACTTTAGTACAACATTAGTAGTCGGGTAAGCAGTGAATCAATGACAATCTGCTTTTGAAATGAAATGATTTGATGAGCGCATGATCTTAGGCGAAGATGGTGGATTACTATGTATAGATGGCAAATAAAGTATGTTCAACTTATGTAAGTCCAGCATGAGATTAACTTTGTAAAGAAATGAATTAACTACTATCTGCTTTTTGAAATGATGTGAAGAGCCGATGGTCTTAGAACTCAGGTGGATGGATGTTCGATTTTGTGATTCTTATTTGGAAATGAAGCTTCCGAAGAAATTGAACTGACATATAAGTTCGAATCAAGTTTTTCACAACGATCAACTTTTATGCTCTCAACATAACAAAAGGTAGTACTAATAATGTTGCTTTCTTTTAAATTTATTGCAGCAAGAGCCATAAACACGATATTTGCACGATGGGGAATTGCAGCGGATAGTCGTGGAACATTAGCGGGGACTATGCAGTGGTATTGCAAGTGATAACGTAACTGACCTGAACAACGTTAGCCCTGGAATCAAATGCGATTGCTCAAGCACCGTCTGCCATGTCGTTGCCATGTACGTACATATGTTTTGAGGATATAACAATTTGCGTTTTTTGTTTGACTGTTCTTCTAACTCGTTATGTATAACGATTCATACTGAAAACCCAAACAGGAGAGTGTACTCGATGATAGATGTCAATTCGACATCTAACGTCGTGGGCACGCTTCCTGACGAGCTATGGAGTTTGACCTACCTCACTTCCTTGTAAGAATTCATTTTTGCTTTTGCTTTCTTTATGGCTTCTGCTCATATATTATGTGATGCACGGATGTTAAGTTTTGTGTGATGCAATTTTGATTTCAGAAATCTTGCACAAAATTACCTCACTGGTCCCTTGCCCCCATCTGTTGGAAATCTCACTCGAATGCAGTACCTGTAAGTTCCCTAACGTGGTTGTTTGTAAGCGCCGTAATATGCATTGTTTGATTGTATGTTTTTTTTAGTATTTATATGTGCATGTGTGTGTGGAATATGCATGTTATCATTTCGACCAGGAGCCTTGGAATCAATTCTTTGTCTGGTGAGCTGCCTAAGGAACTTGGAAAGCTGTCCGACTTGAGATCTCTGTAAGACGTCGAATTATATATATATATATATATATATATATATATATATATATATATATATATATATATTTTCATTTCCTTTTGTCTCCAAATCACACAAAGGTTTTGCAATGTACACACATAATCTTTTTGTCATTTTCAGGCGATTGGTACGAATAACTTCAGTGGTCCTCTACCTCTCGAGCTTGGCGATTGCACTAGGCTAGAACAGCTGCAAGTAAATAACGTGCATTGCAAGTTCTTCTTACCAACGCCACTGTAATTTTTCTATCGTTTTCCCCCTTTAGTTGGATCGATAGCTCTGGAATTAGTGGGCCAATTCCTTCTACTTTTGCTCGTCTAACAAACATGCAGATCTTGTAAGATGTTCTTATTTCCCTTATTGTGTTTCTTTTCCGACACTTTTGATATTGAAAGAAAAGAACGCTTTTTTTATTTCAGTTTTGTTTCTTTAATTTCAGATATGCTTCAGATGTTGCTCTCAGTGGAAGGATCCCAGACTTCATCGGCAATTGGGTGAAGTTAACTACTCTGTAAGATATTAATAAATGACTTTATATCTTTTCCTTTCGACGAGAAGAATCGCTAACATTATATGAATTCAGCCAGTTTATGTGTTTTGAAAAGTTGCATATGGCTCATTCGATTTTCTGCCTTGCTGATGATATTATAATAACTCAGGAGGTTACAAGGAAACTCCTTGCAGGGTCCAATACCATCATCCTTCTCCAACTTAACTGATTTGAGTGATCTGTGAGTTAAAATTGAACGTATCTTTTCCTATATTGTTTTGTTGTCCTATATCTAATGGTTGACGTTCTTGAATAATCATGAACATAGGAAAGATATCTGATCTGTCTAATGGGAGCTCTTCCCTCTCATTCCTCCGTAATATGACGTTGCTCTCCACTGCTGTAAGTAATATAGCGCTGGATTTTCGTGTAGCTCTTCATACTTTTAACACAATGTTGCACGCTATCAATATTTCTATGTTGTGGTCGTTCATTGCACAGAATTTTAAGAATAACAACATTTCTGGCTCCATTCCTGCTAATTTCAATGAGTATCGGAGCCTGTCTTTGTTGTAAGTCTCTGTTGTAGCCACAATTCAGAATATTTAAGACTTGGATATTCCATGATAACATGAGCGCATATGAATGAACAGCAGTATCAGTTGTTTTGTTCTGAATTTTCAGGATTTGAGCTTCAACAATTTCACTGGACGAATTCCCGATTCGCTCTTCAATACGAGTGCCCTCATTTACTTGTATAAACACTTCTTTTTTTTTAGCAATTATCATTTGACTAATTGTTTCGTTCTGTTTATAATTTTAAGAGCTCTCTTTACTTCAGGTTTCTTGTAATAAGGCTGACTGGTTCACTTCCACAAACGAAGGCGTCGTCTACCCTTCAGTTTATGTGAGATATATAACATTCGTGTTTTACTCATCAGTTTTTCTTGTTGAACGTATTTTCAAATATTTTGGTAAGTTATGCTAATATCTGTATGACTCTAATGAGTTCCCTAAGCAATGCAGAGATCTTTCTTACAATCAGTTATCTGGGAGCTTACCTTCTTGGATCAGCGATCGAGGTCTTCAACTGTATGTATAGTTTCTGTATTTATGGTTTCCTCGTCCTATTCACATACACAGTTTCAAGATCTTTTGTAAATCAACATTTTGATGCTATTCATGGTTATGCAGTAATTTGGTTGTCAATAACTTCACTCTCGCTTCAAGTAGCATGTAAATTATCTTTCTTTCTACTCTTTGTACTGAAATTGTTACGAATTCTCTGTCGAAGCATTACTTTGCTTGTTTTTATCGTAAATTTCGAACAATGCAGTCCTCCCTACATATCATTTATTGAAGCAACGTTAGAAGTGTATATATTTATACTCAAAACTGATTGCAGTGGTTCTCTACAAGGACTCAATTGCCTCCAAAGAAACTTCCCTTGCAACAGAGGAAACCGCAGTGTATGAAAAATCACTTTCTTTTTTATTTTCACTGCATCAGTTAGTGATGTTCGTTCAAGTGTCATGCTTAGTCAAACTCATAAAGAGAGATCAAAATCTTTTATGCAGGCGCATATGTGATAAACACGAACTATATCAGTTATCTGCATAAATGTAAATGGAGACTATTCCACTTTTATGCTTAATGTTTCGATCTATCATCTGCAGATTCCAACTTTGCAATAAAATGCGGCGGTAGACAAATGACATCATCCACGGGACTCGTTCACGAAGCAGATAATGTAATGACAGGTCCAGCGACTTATTACATTACAAGCCAACGAAATGGGCTGTAAGTAACGTCGGTGGGGCCTCAGGCAGCACTAATATCGAATACACACCAACTTCTTAACCTACATACCAAACACGAGGGATCCCGAGCTGTTTCAAAGCGCAGATTTTCTGCTGGATCGTTGAGATATTATGGACTGGGCCTTGAGAACGGAGGCTATAACATAAGCCTTCAGTTTGTCGAGAATAAGATTACGGCTGGTAATAATGATTGGAAAGAGTCTTGGAAGCGTGTTTTCGACATATATATTCAGGTAAGCAGTATGTGGAGAATAGATTATGAATGTTTATAACGATTGGAAGAGTAAGGTTTTTTTCGTACAATATATTCAGGATGACAATATGTCGAGAATAAGATTACGAATGTTAATAGTGATTGGAGGAGTCTTGGAAAGGGTGTTTCGTACAATGACACTTTCTCTTTTCTTTTCCTCATCGAATTGTGCATAACAAATGCACCCTAAGTATTCTGGCTGTACACCAATACTATGCCTTGGAATCTTCCAACAGTCAATTAATTATTGCCAAATATTTTTCTTCTTTCCGTTGATAGGGTAATCTCGCCCTGAAAGATTTTGACATTCGAAAAGAGGCGGGTGGTTCGTTGAGGGCCGTGGGGAAAGATTTCACGGCTCGAGTGACAGAAAACTACCTTGAGATTCATCTGTTTTGGGCTGGAAAAGGGACATGTTGTGTGCCTAATCAAGGTGCATATGGACCTTCGATCTCGGCTATAAGTGTTACTCCTGGAGGTGATAATTTGGATATTTAAACTATGAGAATTACTTACGGTTTGTGAAGATACGATTGTGTATTTGTTGTGCATTCAACAGATTTTCAACCTAGCGTTGGAATCAATCCTCCGAGTGGTTCTTCGAGTAAGAAAAATAAGACCGGCGTGATTGTGGGATCTGTAGTTCCCATTGTGATAGTGGGATTGCTTTCCTTCCTTGGCTCTATTATTGGATCCGAAAGAGAAAATTGCAAAAGCAATATGAAGATGAAGGTGAGGAGTAATCTTAACTCTCGTCTTTTTCATGCAAAATATGTTTCCATGTTCATTGGAGTTGATTCTATTTACTCAAAAAGGAAGGGATTAAAGCTTATATTGTTCTGATGGGAATTTTGTTTCTGTTTCTGCCTTAAGAATTCCTCGGCATCGACGCCAACCGTACACATTTAGCTATGCTGAACTGAGAACAGCTACCGATGACTTCAACGATGCCCACAAACTTGGCGAGGGAGGATTTGGCCCCGTTTACAAGGTAAATCTTCCCGTTTTCAAATGGTTTTTAACTTGAAGTTTGTTCATTAAAACTTCAGCATAGTACATAATGTTTTTAAGTCGTAGATTCGTTATTAGAAGCAAAGCATTGATATCACTAGACCAGATAATATTTAATCTCTCCATACTCGTTCATAGGGAAAACTTGATGACGGGAGAGTTATCGCGGTGAAGCAATTGTCTGTAGTGTCCAGACAAGCAAGAGTCAGTTTATAGCCGAAATAGCAACCATATCAGCTGTCCAACATCGTAACCTCGTAACATTGTATGGTTGCTGCATAGAAGGAGCTAAACGGTTGCTTGTCTATGAGTATCTTGAAAACAAGAGTCTTGACCAAGCCTTGTTTGGTAGTATTCTCCACATTCTTTCTTTTCTTGGAACGTGTTTACTTTTACAGATTCTCTTTTTGCCTTCATTATTTAACTGCTTGTTCACATTATTAGGACAAACAAAGCTGTCTCTTGACTGGCCGACACGCTTTGATATATGCCTGGGAGTAGCCAGAGCCTTAGCTTATCTTCACGAGGAGTCCCGGCTCAGAATCGTACACAGAGACGTCAAGGCGAGCAACATCTTGCTCGACTCCCAACTAAATCCCAAAATATCTGATTTTGGCTTGGCAAAATTGTACGACGACACCAAAACGCACATAAGCACTCGAGTCGCCGGAACTATGTGAGACTAGCTTTTTTTTGTCCAAATTCAAGGGACTTGCGCTCCTTTTTATTATAGAATTGAAACACCACAAGTTCTCCGTTATCGAACTCATTTACAACGGTTATTATATATGTATTTGTAGAGGATATCTTGCGCCCGAATATGCCATGAGGGGACACCTAACCGAGAAGGCCGATGTGTTTGGCTTTGGAGTCGTAGCTCTTGAAATAGTCAGTGGTAGGGCGAATTCGGATGCTACTCTCGGAGATAGGACTTACCTTCTCGAATGGGTACGACCCCATAACCAACACCATTATAATTAGTTACATATTTTGTTTTGCATGATGATACTCAAAATCCTTTGTTTTTTCATTTTCAGGCATGGCATTGTCACGAAAACAAGCGAGAACTGGACCTCGTGGACTCGAGCTTGTTGAAGTTCGATGAAGAAGAGGTAATAAAGGTGATAGGAATATCACTTCTGTGCACACACAGACATCACCGTCCTCTCGACCCTCAATGTCCCGCGTTGTGGCTATGCTCTGCAGAGACATTGAGATCCCCAACGTAACGTCAAGGCCCGGCTATTTAACCGACTGGAATTTTAGTGATGCGAGCACGTTTATGGACGAGAGCAGAGATTTTAACTCGAGGGCCGAGAGCGTTAGTTACGATCATACAACTTCGCTATTACGACTGTTACAATTCATTCTCCAGTCCCAGCTTCAGAACCTATGCTTGGAGGTTCCAGCCGAGAGGGGAAATAATGATATGGTTTGGAATCCTTGCTGTGTTATTGTATGGTCCGAGGAAGATATTTTGTACTATGCATGTACATATTATAGGGATGCATGCTTCTTTTTTTTTATTTTTTTTTTGTCGATAAATGCCCGTGAAACACCAAAACAGTTTATGTGTGCATCATCCTTGCGGGGCAGAATTTAGATATTTGTGTTATATGCTGACGTCCAAGCAAGGGGCGGAGCCAGCTCACGCCTAGGGTAGGCAATGCCTACCCTGAAATTATTATTTTTACCTATATATATTATATTCTGTGGGTTATTTTTAACAAAATATCTATAGCATAGCCCACTGTGAATTGTGATCGTGAGAATTGCAATTGGCCTTTTGAAGTTTGGGCTTGTTGATATTTTTGAGATATTAAATAATTGTCCAATTCATTTGGCATTTTACTCTATGTGAGTAGTAAATAACCTAAGCCCAATAATGAATGTTGTGAAATAATTAATTCGTTGTCGGCAGTGGCCGGCGGCAAAAGAGAGCACTTCTGTTTGATGGCTGTTTTTCCAACTCAAATACATTATCTGATATTTTGAAATAAGAGAAATGATTAGGAAAAGCCTTTCATTCAGATCATAGTTCATATTTTCGGGTGATTTTTATTACATATTATATTATTATTTCGTCTTAAATTTACTTAATTTTTTTTGCCCACCCTCAAATTATCTTCTAGCTCCGCCCCTGCGTCCAAGAAGAGATTTTTGTACGATGCATGTACGTGTAGGGATTGCTTCTGTTTCTTTTTTTTTTTTGGTGGAGAAATGTCTGTGAAACACCAACAATTATGTATAAATAATACCTGTGCTTTCACAGAATTTTTAGCTATTTAAACTCTTCAACTTGCATGATAATAACACAATTCGATCCACGGGACAAAAATTGATTATCGTTTAGTGGAAGTAGGGCAACGAGGCTTAGCTCAAGTGTTGATTTTTTTTCAACAATAAACATTCAGTCTTCTTTTCCACCACTTGCAATATTACTCCAGTTGTCAGGAAAAACGAAGCGATGTTGACATACACAAGTCTCGACATATAATAAATACTAATAATTCTTAAGCATATAATTATAGATGCATGCATGAATCATTGAAATTTCAAGACATCAAGTCGGCGGTTCATGTGTCCATTTCGAGCAGTGTCGGCATTAACTAAGAACCAATTGACATTAAATGAATATGTGCTATCAATATCAAACTAGGCACAAGTACATAATGATCTTGCTAGGTGTCACGATGACCCTTCCAAAGGCTTAGAATTTTTTTTTTTTTTTACAGTAATTCGAGGTTCGAGCGGCCTAAGTAATTTTCGTAAAAGTCAATTAGTCCTTCATGATCATGACCTAATCACTCAAATTATTTTCCGCTCAAAACTCTTGTGTGTTTGACTGTTTGAATGCTCCCTTCATTTACTTGGTGTATTCAGCCCAAGGCGTAAGTAAATAACAATAAGATATGATTACAGACAATGTTGCAACCTTAATCTCTTCCCAACAAGATTACAACGAATTCTTACAAAACACACAACGAAATTTCGGACTGTCTAAGTACGAAAAGGCAGCGACAAATTTTTATAGGCAACATTTTCTTTACAACCCAAGCAATTTAGGTGTGGGTTTTGGACATTTCCAATAGTGGGCGCGGGACTGCTGGTCATGGACGGTTTCCTGTCTGCCAAGCCTAGGGTTGTTCAAAATAACCGGAAAACCGAAAAAACCGATCGAACCGTAAAGAACCGAACCGAAAAAATCGAAACCGAAAGAAACCGAACCGAATTGTAAAAATCGAACCGAACCAAATTAAAATGGTTCAATATCGGATTAAGCATATGTAAAAACGAAAAAAGGAAAAACCGAATTGGAATTATCATACTACATTAAAAATAGAAAAAATATCAAAAATCATTTGTTTTTCTCCCATAACATAAACAAAACAGTAAATATAATTTTCATTGGTATACGTTTTTCCATTTTTAGGTAATGCTTTCCTCACCAATCAAATACTATTTTCTTCCCACATAGTATCTTGATGAATGTTGTTTATATTTTGGTTAGATTTTGTTCAATTTCATGTTTTTTTTCGACCTGAATTATTTGCTATATGTCACGTTTCGTATATCTTCTTTGTTTTTTAATACCATAAATTGTTTTGTAATTTTCAGCTTCATAATATTTTTTTGATATTAAATTCCTAACCGAAAAACCGACCGAAAAAACCGAACGAATTATAACAAAACCGAACCGAACCAAATTAAAACGGTTCGGATATCGGATTAAGCATACGCAAAACTGAAAACCGAAAAACCGAACCGAATTTTGAAAAAACCGAACCGAAACGACTGATGAACACCCCTAGCCAAGCCTCATCGTGCGAGTAACTTGCATGAGTGGGTAGAAGGTGAGTGTTTGTATTCCGGTCATCTTAGGTTCTCAATTTTGTGTATTTTCGCGGTATTGTATCAAACAACTCAAGATCGATGTTTTTATATGAACAAATCAGAATTACCAGCAAGAAAAATGAAAATGAACACACTATTTAATGTACAAGGGGTAGGTTTTCTAGCCTAGTCCACATACCAACGAAAGCACACCTTTTATTATTGCTAGTACTTTTTTCACACTCGAGGTGCGTGCTTAAAATATAATTTTATTGAAATAATTTTAAATTTTGAAATTATAATTTTTAATGTTAAAATAAAATATAATTTTAAATATATATAAAAAAACTTAGTTGTAGAGGCCTAAATAAGTACAGTAAATAAAAACTTAGGAGTGATGTGAAAATACTTAATTATTAATTAAATTACAAATGAGGGACTAAATTACAAATACATTACACACCAAATTGTGGCAGTTTATATCCACCCCAAACAAATTATATAATAGTATGGATGAGAATTGAGATTTTACGTATCCTACTTCCGTATTAACTCCCGTTACAACTCTCTCTAATTCGCACTCTCACAAAGATATGAATGCTCCAATAAGCTACTTGAACTCGAAAATGACTTGTTTATATAGAGTAGTAGCTTTATTGGCCATTGTAGCTTTAAGCTTCGAGATCCTGTACGATAATACAACGAGTATCTCTCACCTAACAAAAATGTGAATGGAACCGTCTGTCTCATAATTGTTGTCTATTACTTGCCACGCCAATTATTGGGATTCCGACCACCTTAGTTCGTAACCCATTATATTCCAGAGGTGTGTTCATATAGATCAAGAACAACACATTCTTGATATTGAACGAACCGAGCTAAACACTAGGGCAATGAAAACGACGCACAATGTAACGTGGTTCGGCTACGTTTTCTAGCCTACTCACAGATTAAAGAAAGCATCTTTATTATTCTTAGAATTGAGACTGCAAGTAGTTTGTTTCGTCACCAACTCATGTTGACAACTCCTCGTATTTTTACAGAACGATATGAACACTTGGAAATTACATAATGAACTAAAAAATGATTGTTTTACATGAAGCAGTTTTCAACATATAGTAATCATTGTAGCTTAAAGCTTCGAGATCTTTACCACGCGCTAGGACTGTTATACAACGAGCATTGATCTCTCACGCTTATACAAACATGAGTACACTTATTCAAGTAAAGCAATAGTCCGTATAGGTCGTCAAATCAAATTATCACTTGATCGAGCGATATTATTCAAGTCTTGCTCATCTTAAGCTTTCCTTTGCCTTATTTCTAAACTTCAATTTAGGTATTTCTACCTATTTAAAACATAAATATGGCCTGAAACATAAAGAAAACTATTAAATGGGCCTGGCATGTAATTACCGCTTTATTTAAGCCCAAGGATCTATATACTAAAAAATATTAGTTTGAAGGATCAATCTCATTGTAAATGGCCTTTCTATCCTTCACATTTGCCAAAATTACACCTGTGCCATCGTCTCTTCCAAACGGTGAATGCACAAACCACGTTCAATTCAACGAAGACCAAATTTACGATCTAAAAGTCGGTTCATTAAATAACGCTTTCTTAAATGGAATTTGGAGGAAGAAGTCTACATGGACTTACCACAAGGCTTCTACAATGAGTATAAGAACAAAGGGCAGGCAAGGTGGTCTGCAAGACCACAAATCACTGTATGGCCTAAAGCAGGCATCGAGAGAGTGGAAACAAGAAGTTTCATTGATGCAGTAAAGCAATTTTGGATCAGGCGCAATCCGACCACACTTTGTTCATCAGAGGCAAGGGAAACAATCAAGTCATTCTACTGGTATATATAGATGACATAATTCTTGCTGGGGCCTTAAAAATGGTGATAGAGCAGGTGAAAAATTTCTTGCATAGTCAGTTCAGAATCAAGGATTTTTGGGGAGTGAAATACTTCATCGGTTTGAAGTGGCAAGGAACAAGGTAGGCATTTATATCACTCAGAGGCAGTATGCACTACAATTGTTGGAGGATACATGATACAGAGATTCAAAACCACTATCAACGCTCATGAACTCAAGTGATAAACTCACCAAAGAGGCAGGAGAATTACTTGTTGATCCGTCAAATACAGAAGGCTGGTAGGTCGCCTGTTTTACCTCACTTTCACCAAGACATATGCTTTGCAGTCCACTCAGTCAATACATCTCAGCATCGAGGACAGTTTCACCTGGTGGCAGCACATCACTTGCTCAGGTATCTAAAGGCAACTCTAGGGCAAGGAATATTCATGTCCTCAGCAGGAAATATGCAGATGTGAGCCTTTTCAGATGCAAATTGGGGTGCCTGCAAGGATACCAGGAAATCTGTGACAGGGTATTGCACCTTCATAGGAGATTCAATGATCACTTTGAAAGCAATGAAGGGGCAATGGTGTTTAGATCTTCAACAGAGGCAGAGTACAGGGCCTTGGACCGGCTGTGGCAGAATGATTTGGATAAAGCAATTGCTTGAGGAACTGAGAAAAAACAATGGATCAGAAACCAGTTGCATATTGTGTAACTTGTCAGCCTCGAAGCTGGCGTCAAATCCTAAGTTCATGAACGCTCGAAACACGTCGAATTAGACTGCCACTTCATTAGACATCATGTTTCGAATGGAGTGATCAAGCTCCTACCAATAAGGCCAGAAACATCAAATAGCTGGCATGTTCACTAAACCACTCAGTGGTCCCTCAACAATGAGAATGTTAGTCAAGATGTCAGTAATTAATCCATGCTTCCATCTTGCGGGGATGTTGAAACAGGACTCGAAAAGAAAAAAGAGATCAAAAAATGATCAAAAAGCCAAAGTTGAGTCTGTTAGTGTTGAGGCTTCAACGTTGACAATCATGTTGGGACAGCATGCCACTCAACATCTTTGGCTGTCCGCCTCTAGTTTTATCTTCCATGCCCAAAACCGTATTAATTCATTTCATGGCTATTTTTAGTGTTGTGCAGGACTTAAATAAGGATTGGGAATTGATCAAACCGTGTGGAAAGCGTGTGGAGTAGCTTGAGCGAAATATGGAAGGAACTTACTAAAAATAGGATGCTTGGAACTCAAGTCAAGACTAAATCATTAGGAGATATTCAAGGGATCTCCTACCAATTCAAACATGAGCCAAGACCTATAAATATGAGAAGATTTCGAGCTGCAACTCACACCTTTGGACGAGAACGTTTGTGAGCTATGAGAAAAAATTATCGAGTTTCGTTGAGAGAATTTGAGCAAGCCAAAGTGTCCTTTTAGCCTAGATTTCTTTGCAAAAGTCTTAGGAATTTGTAGGTTTGCAGAATCCTAAGATTCGTAGTTTTTCAGAATTGTTTAGATTCGTAGTTTTTCTAGGCTTGTTTTTACTATCTTCGGATAGTTATTATGCCATCCATTGCTGTTAGTGGAATTTCGCCTTGAGGCACGCAGCAAGTTTTTATAACTTGCTGCACAGATTTACATCTCGAGTTCACCATTTTTCTTTACTAAGTTTGTTAAATATTCCGCTATGCGTTCTGTGTTGGCGTCAGTGTTGACCCAACATTTGTTCCAACATTTAGTCACCAGTTTTAGAACTTAGTATTTTACATCCATATCGTACCGGGACCACTTCAAAGTGGTATCAGAGCCTCCGCTTGACGTGACTAAGCATTTATGATCCTTTTCCATGGATGTTACAAGCTCAAACCATCTCGGCAAAGTCCCTGTCTTAGACGGTTCCAGTTACGCATATTGGAGGTTCGCCTGCGACAATGCATCAAATCCATAGATGTGCGAGCGTGGGAAGCTCTGCTTAACGGATACACTCCACCTCGATCTACTCCAGATGCTGATGGTGAAGTTGTTGATAAGCCGATCGATGACTGGACAATCCCTGAGAAGAACGCGGCCGAGTTCAACGACAAAGCACTTAACGCCATCTTCTCATGGTTGATATCTTTATATTCAAGATCATTCAAAACAGTACTACGGCGAAGAATGCATGGGATCTACTTCAGAGGTACTGCAAAGGCGATGCGAGCGTAAGGGAAACCAAACTACGATATCTCCTTAATCAGTTTGAAAATCTCAGATGAAGGAAGACGATGATATCACTGCATACTTCGGGAAGATTCTGACGATTTCGATTGAGTGTGCTAGCCTCAAAGATCCGATTGCTAATAAGGTACTGGTTACTAAAGCTTTACGTACGCTAACTGAAAAGTTTAATGTGACGGTAGCGGCCGTCGAGGAAGCACATAATCTGGGGACGATGGAATTCAACAATTGATGAATGATAAACGTATTTACATGCATTTATCATAGTATTTAATTGGTTATAATATAGCTCTAGCAATCAATTTATGCATTTATTCGCTATATTTATACTTATTTTGGTATTATAAGCCCTTAGGACGAGTTTCGGGCGAAAAGGAGCGAAGACGAGGCAAAACAGAGCAAAAACGTCGGAAACTGTAATACTCGTAAATTTCAAATACGCGATTTCGAATGAATTAGTGTGGTAAATGTTTGAATCGAAATTATTATCCGAACTGGTCCAATAGTAGCAAGATATTCGGCCCAATAAAGAGATTTTATAAAGGAATTAAATAATATTTAGGCCCAACTAAATAAATCTAAAAAGGCCTAAGTGGATTTATGGGTGGGCCCAAAATAATGTATTATTTAAGTAAGGTAATGGTTAGTAATATAAGAATAGTAAGGCCCACCAACTAAATTATATTGGCCCAAAGCAATTAAAGGTAAGATGACTTTCCCCAACTTAAGGAAACCCACGTCAAGGCCTAACCCTATTTACTATTTAGCCAAAAAAAACCCACCATTGTTGGTAAAGGAGAAAACGAAAGAGGAGAGAGAGAGAGAGACGAGAAAGAAGAAAACCGAAGGAAGAAGAAGCGAAGAAGGCGAAGTGGAGAAATGATTTCGGCAAGCCCAATCCACCACAAACCGTTTAATCTAGCTTAAGGAAAGTTGGGTAGGCAAATTTTTCCACCTACCACCCGTGAAAATAATCTGAAATTCTCGGATTATGTGAGATTATTTGAGGGTTCGGTTTGTATAATGTTGGGTTTGGTTATGTTATTTTCATGTGTTAGGTGCCACGTTCAAACCAAAATATGGATTTCTAACTGTGTATTTAACGTGTTCTAATGCTTAGAGTCCTGGGAATTTTTGAAGGTTGGACAAGTGGAAATAGTGAATTGTAGGTGAATTTTATTCATCTACAACCCGTGGAAGTCTCTTAAAGTTTCAGATTTGTGAGTGGTTGATTGTTTGTGTCGAATTATCACATCATACTTATCTATGTGATGTTTATGTGTTGATATGTTAGGGTTAGAACCCAAAATATGAGTTCAAATCTGTTTTTTTTGAGTTGTCTTCGATGATATGAGGGTCTGAAACTGTTTGGGGGTTAGGAGAATTTAATGTGTGAGTGTTAGGGTTTTCGAGTGGAAATAGCGAATTTTGGTGACGTGTAGACCTCGGGTTGCGGGCTGAGGTGTTTTCGCTAATCACGGACTTATTAGGTCAGTATAATTAGTTCACGGGCTTGGGAGTTTCTTGAATTGGGGGATTTATCGGGCCAATAGAAATTAGTTCCCGAGTTGGGGTTAGTTCACTAGTCGGGGGATGATTCTGGGGTTGTAAAGTAGTTAGGCGGGTTAGAGACTTTCGCAACTTGGGGGACTCATCGGGCTAATAGAGTTTATTTGTGGGTTAGATTTGAGAGAGGGATTAGATTTTGCGGGCTAGGGACGTTCACGAATCTTGAGATAGGGCGGGCTGAAATTAGTTCACGAGCCGAAGGCTTTGTGAAATGAGAGGCGTTCTCGGATCGCAAGGTAGTTCGCGGGCTAGGGGTTCTCGTGTTGTGAGATAGAATTGTTATTTCGCGGGTCAAACGGAGTTGGTACACAAGTTATTTTCGGATGTTTAGTATTTAGGAAACTCGGATTTTCATAATAAATCTTTAATTGTGGTTGTTGTCAAGTTAAGAATGTGAGTCTATTATTTCAGAAAGGATATGATGTTTGTGAGGTCTGATAAATGTTAGGGCGTACGATTTCTGGTTTAGGATATTCCTTTGGTAATATAGGAAGATTTGAAGCGTTCGACCGATTCTAGATTTCGAGCGATTTTGAGGTTCTATCGGTTTACTTTGCGGGCCGTTTTATTTTGTAAGCTTTGCTTGAAATAGAATTTCGAACTAGTAGAAAATCGGCCGAATGGGTTTTAGGGTCGCGAAAGTGTTTCGCGGGCCCAAAGGGTTGTTTCGATGTGTAAGTAAAACATGTTTTCGCGGGCCAAAATTTGAATTCTCGCGGCTATAGTCTTTCGCAGGCCGACTTGAAGGGTGATTCCTGTTAGAGGCGTCGTGACCAATTTCAGTTTCGCGGGCCGATGGACTTTCGCGGGGTGATTCCTGTGAAGGACATCACGGGCCGACTTTAGGTTTTGCAGGCCGATTAATTTTCACAGGGTGATTCCTGTGAGAGAAATCGGCATTCGCGGGCTTAATTGGGCTTCGTGCGTCCAGTCGGGCGACTCGCGGACTTAAATTGGACTTCGCGCGTGCAATCGGGCAATTCTGCGAACGCGGCAAAAGTCCCGTGAATTCGAGCCTGACCCGCAAGTGTTTGGGTTGACCAGCTTTTGAAATTGGAATCGGGCGATTTAAGATTTGGGCTTTGATCGGATGTGTGTATTTGACTGATGATTTAAATTTTTGGGCTTTTGCCCTATTTGAGGCCCAATAGTCTAAATAAAATTATTTTTTGGCCCAAATCAGTTTTAAAGTAAAGTATATTCGTATGTTGACTAATATATTCGGGTCAACCTATATTTTGAAGTTTAAAGTTTTTTGGGATTTAAAACCTTCGGCCTAGCTTGGTATTTTACGAGTTAACTTGACTTAGCGAACTTTTTCAAAAGACTACTTTTTCAAGTGTAGTTTATAAGCATGATTTCTTTATATACTTAAGGAGTTTCGAGAATTTTAGATAGTCAATTAATTTCGCTAGTACACACTGACTATTATAACTCTTTAGGCTTAAGGGTCGAGAACAAGGAATCTCACAGTATTACTAGCGGGTAATCTACGGACGACGGGTAGGTGGGAACTTCAACTACAACACATAAATGTATTATATGCCATTGATTTATGTGATTTGTCTGCTTCAGTGCTTTTATGTGATATGAATTATTGCGACATGTCGATGCATGTTAGTAAAGTAATTTATTTTTATCGCATGGCATTTTCATATGCACGCACGTTTCATTTGGGGGATTCGAGGTGTGAGCGTGCACCGTGTCTATCGCCTGAGAGCGATGATATTTGCCGATATAGGCATCTGATGTCGACTCACAGTTGAGTCATGGCTACTCTATGGCACCATGACGGCGTGGTGCGTCGTCGGTTTATATTATATAGATATTGGGCTGCGGCCCTGTTTATTTATTTGGGCAAATGCCCTGTTGGCGGTAGGGGGTGGACCTGGAGGGTGCGACCTGAGGGAATAAGCAACACAGGGTGGTAACCCTGATGTCGGCAACCTCGGGCGTGGGCTACCAGCGTGAGCGACCCGCCTGGCAGAGGGGACGACCTGTGAAATGGCGACCTAGGGGAAACGTGGTGCATCCTAGCGTAAGCCACCTCCGCGTGGTCGCTGCCATATTTATCCATATTGGATTTGAGCTCATTTATGGTGCATAGTAGATTTGCCGAGGGCCCTGAAGTGAAAGTAGTACGAGTATTAAATGCATTGGCGCGGATGCCTTTGCGGGTTATTGGGCACTTACATAGCATGCACGTTTCCTACTTACTGAGCTTTATAGCTCATTCCCATATTTTATGTGTTGTAGGTACGACAGAGTCGGACGTTGAGAAACGTCACGACTAAGGCAGGCTGACGGCGGGTACTCCACGGTCTTTTGAGGGCAAAGCTGTACATGGATGACGACTTGTGGAGCGATGTTAGGATTTTTAGCTATTGTAAATAGTTTTGAGGGCATCGGCCTTTGTATAATTAGAAAATGTAATTACGTCTTGTCGTATTTATTTTAGGAAAAAGTTTTTTGTAATCGGGTCTTCCGCGGCTTACGTTGCGGAAATCCGCCACTAACCTTAGTTAGAAAGTGTGGGTCGCCACAGGTGGTATCAGAGCTTCGGTTATAGGTTCTGTAGACTGTCCATGTACGGTCGCTCAAAAGCGTGAGGATCAGCCTTGCCTGTAAGCTTTACGTTTGATATGAATTATGTTTTGGGCTTTAATAATGTGCCTATTTGCTTGACTAATTGTAGATATAGCGAGAAAATGACAAACGAACATAGGGAATGCACTGGCGAGTCAAGTCGTGGGGTTGCACCTAAGTCCCATACGAACGAACGAGACTCAACACTCTTATACCTTGCCTGAATTGATCCAACAACAATCGGAT
>JAPQWV010002063.1:0-65036 GCA_027422505.1 Craterostigma plantagineum | reverse complement strand
TTGAAGTTGGGACGCGTAATTTTAGAGGGGCCCACTAACCAGTTCGCGAATTGATCTTTACACTGATATCTGAACTGAAGATAATTTGACGAATTCGCGAACTTGGTTAAGAGACAAAGTACTGAAGTGAATTCACGAATAAAAGATTTTGGAAACTTAAAGTTGAGGATTCGAGAATTATGGGTTTGCAGATAAATTCAGGTTCCAGAATCTCCCTTAAACTGATAAATGCAAAATTTTCTACTGATCTCAAAACATAGAATCTCAAAATTTAGCCTCATAACACAACTTAACTCAATCAACAGCAATAATATCAAATCGACGAGTTTTTCAAAACGATTTGTCTGAGCCAAAATCCAAAAATCGACTAAAAAACATCGGTTTCTTTCTCGGAGATGAACCTCTAGTCTAAAATTCGTTAGTATCATTGATTATTTTTGTCGGAGCAATAATGATGTTTATTGTTCAAATTATGCCTATAAGTAGACAAGACTCGAATCAATTCAAAATATCAAAGATCTACAGCTTACTCGTTGAATATCACTCTTTTCAGCATTCTCACTTGCACAGATGAACTGGTTGCAGCAGCAAGACAATGAGACTGAGGAACATGCGGAGTTAAGGCGTAATTTTGAGCGCAATTTGGATAGGTCGTACTGGCGTTTGAGAGTGTTTTTGTTTTATGTTGAATTAGGAACTTGACCGACGCCGAGAAGGCAGACCCAAGGTGGTGGTTCCTCATAATGGACAGGATGATCTCGTCATTGCACTTGAATGTGTTCAGGTCGAGTTGGAAGTTATTGTGTTTGGTCGCTATCCACTTCGAGGTTGGGTAGACAAGAACCGCAGCTGTTGTCATTTTTTGTATTTTTTTTTTCTTTGTTTTGGGGCTTTTTTTTGCTTTTTTTTTTCGGACACTGGAATTTCTGCCGAAACAGCAACACGAACGAAAACGCGATTAGAATAGTAACGTGATGACAATTAAATGTTTTGTGCTGTGAATAGTGTGGACTAGAATGAAAATCGTTCTTGTGAGAATAAGTTCTCGGCCCAGTACTGTTCGGCCAATTTAAAGTTAAAGTAAGTTTTCAAAAATTTCTTAAGTGAGGATCGCGGGTTGGTTTGAAAGAGGTTCGCGGGTCTGTGAGGGTGAGAGTTCGCGAAATGAAGTTCGCGAAAGCTGTGGTTTGCAAAGTGGCAATTCGCGAATGCTGAGGTTCGCGAAACTGTGAGACCAAGGGTTCGCGGATCGACTTAAGTCAACGTAAGCGAGTGCAAGACTACCAGTTCGCGAAGTTTCGAATCGTGAATCCACGGGATCGCGAAGTCGAATTCGCAAAGCTGAGGGTCAAAATAGAAAAAGTCGATTCACGAATTGAAAATGTCAATAATGAACTTGGACCCGTGAAACACATTAGGACTGGCGAAGTAGAGTTTGAAAGATAAAAAAATGCTTTAATTTAAAAACGAGCCGCGAACCCCACAAAAAATTCCTTTATAAACACTGTTAGACAAAAAACTCAGATTTTCAAATCCAAAATGAAGAAGACGAGCCTGTTACTAGGAATCTTTAAACACTAAAGCTCGTTTTAATCGTTTCTTTTTAAATAAAAACCACCCAAAACCTGTTCTTCGAAGATTCACACCTACAAGTGAAACAGAAACCGTAAGAAGGATAAACGAGTTGTTCCTTACCACAGACTGATTCGCGTGTGTGTGGGAGAACGACTTTGAATGAAAAAACCACAATAAAACAACGAGAAGATCTGAGAAGTTTGATGAATGCGATTCGCAAAAAAGAGATTGACAATTGGGAATTTTTTGGCTAATTCGGATAAGTGAATTCAATTCGCGAATTAGTTTAAGTTAGAAAAGCTTCGCGGGCCGAAAGTTTGAAGCTGAAGTTGAAGTTGGGACGCGTAATTTTAGAGAGGGCCCACTAACCAGTTCGCGAATTGATCTTTACACTGATATCTGAACTGAAGATAATTTGACGAATTCGCGAACTTGGTTAAGAGACAAAGTACGTGAAGTGAATTCACGAATAAAAGATTTTGGAAACTTAAAGTTGAGGATTCGAGAATTAGGGGTTGGGCAGATAAATTCAGGTTCCAGAATCTCCCTTAAACTGATAAATGCAAAATTTTCTACTGATCTCAAACATAGAATCTTAAAATTTAGCCTCATAACATCAACTTAACTCAATCAAACAGCAATAATATCAAATCAACGAGTTTTTCAAAAACGATTTGTCTGAGGCAAAATCCAAAAATCGACTAAAAAAACATCGGTTTCTTTCGCGGAGATGAACCCTCGAGTCTAAAATTCGTTAGTATCATTGATTATTTTTGTCGGAGCAATAATGATGTTATTGTTCAAATTATGCCTATAAGTAGACAGACACGAATCAATTAAAAATATCAAAGATCTACCGCTTACTCGTTGAATATCAACTCATTTTCAGCATTCTCACTTGCACAGATGAACTGGTTGCAGCAGCAAGAAATGAGACTGAGGAACATGCGGAGTTAAGGGGTAATTTTGAGCGCAAATTGGATAGGTCGTACTGGCGTTTGAGAGTGTTTTGTTTTATGTTGATTAGGGACTTGACGACGCCGAGAAGGCAGACCCAAGGTGGTGGTTCCTCATAATGGACAGGATGATCTAGTCATTGCACTTGAATGTGTTCAGGTCGAGTTGGAAGTTATTGTGTTTGGTCGCTATCCACTTCGAGGTTGGGTAGACAAGAACCGCAGCTGTTGTCATTTTTTGTTATTTTTCTTTTCCTTTGTTTTGGGGCTTTTTTTTTGTTTTTTTTTGTCGGACACTGGGAATTTCTGCCGAAACGGCAACACGAACGAAAACGCGATTAGAATAGTAACGTGATGACAATTAAATGCTTTGTGCTGTGAATAGTGTGGACTAGAATGAAAATCGTTCTTGTGAGAATAAGTTCTCGGCCCAGTACTGTTCGGCCAATTTAAAGTTCAAGTAAGTTTTCAAAAATTTCTTAAGCGAGGATCGCGGGTTGGTTTGAAAGAGGTTCGCGGGTCTGTGAGGGTGAGAGTTCGCAAATGAAGTTCCGAAAGATGTGGTTTGCAAAGTGGCAATTCGCGAATGCTGAGGTTCGCGAAACTGTGAGACCAAGGGTTCGCGGATCGACTTAAGTCAACGTAAGCGAGTGCAAGACTACCAGTTCGCGAAGTTTCGAATCGTGAATCCACGGGATCGCGAAGTCGAATTCGCAAAGCTGAGGGTCAAAATAGAAAAGTCGATTCACGAATTGAAAATGTCAATAATGAACTTGGACCCGTGAAACACATTTAGGACTGGCGAAGTAGAGTTTGAAAGATAAAAAAATGCTTTAATTTAAAAACGAGCCGCGAACCCCACAAAAAATTCCTTTATAAACACTGTTAGACAAAAAACTCAGATTTTCAAATCCAAAATGAAGAAGACGAGCCTGTTACTAGGAATCTTTAAACACTAAAGCTCGTTTTAATCGTTTCTTTTTAAATAAAACCACCCAAAACCTGTTCTTCGAAGATTCACACCTACAAGTGAAAACAGAAACCGTAAGAAGGATAAACGAGTTGTTCCTTACCACAGACTGATTCGCGTGTGTGTGGGAGAACGACTTTGAATGAAAAAACCACAATAAAACAACGAGAAGATCTGAGAAGTTTGATGAATGCGATTCGCAAAAAAGAGATTGACAATTTGGGAATTTTTTGGCTAATTCGGATAAGTGAATTCAATTCGCGAATTAGGTTTAAGTTAGAAAAGCTTCGCGGGCCGAAAGTTTGAAGCTGAAGTTGAAGTTGGGACGCGTAATTTTAGAGAGGGCCCACTAACCAGTTCGCGAATTGATCTTTACACTGATATCTGAACTGAAGATAATTTGACGAATTCGCGAACTTGGTTAAGAGACAAAGTACGTGAAGTGAATTCACGAATAAAAGATTTTGGAAACTTAAAGTTGAGGATTCGAGAATTAGGGGTTGGGCAGATAAATTCAGGTTCCAGAATCTCCCTTAAACTGATAAATCCAAAATTTTCTACTGATCTCAAACATAGAATCTTAAAATTTAGCCTCATAACATCAACTTAACTCAATCAAACAGCAATAATATCAAATCAACGAGTTTTTCAAAAACGATTTGTCTGAGGCAAAATCCAAAAATCGACTAAAAAAACATCGGTTTCTTTCGCGGAGATGAACCCTCGAGTCTAAAATTCGTTAGTATCATTGATTATTTTTGTCGGAGCAATAATGATGTTATTGTTCAAATTATGCCTATAAGTAGACAAGACACGAATCAATTAAAAATATCAAAGATCTACCGCTTACTCGTTGAATATCAACTCATTTTCAGCATTCTCACTTGCACAGATGAACTGGTTGCAGCAGCAAGACAATGAGACTGAGGAACATGCGGAGTTAAGGGGTAATTTTGAACGCAAATTGGATAGGTCGTACTGGCGTTTGAGAGTGTTTTGTTTTATGTTGAATTAGGGACTTGACCGACGCCGAGAAGGCAGACCCAAGGTGGTGGTTCCTCATAATGGACAGGATGATCTAGTCATTGCACTTGAATGTGTTCAGGTCGAGTTGGAAGTTATTGTGTTTGGTCGCTATCCACTTCGAGGTTGGGTAGACAAGAACCGCAGCTGTTGTCATTTTTTGTTATTTTTCTTTTCCTTTGTTTTGGGGCTTTATTTTTGTTTTTTTTTGTCGGACACTGGGAATTTCTGCCGAAACGGCAACACGAACGAAAACGCGATTAGAATAGTAACGTGATGACAATTAAATGCTTTGTGCTGTGAATAGTGTGGACTAGAATGAAAATCGTTCTTGTGAGAATAAGTTCTCGGCCCAGTACTGTTCGGCCAATTTAAAGTTCAAGTAAGTTTTCAAAAATTTCTTAAGCGAGGATCGCGGGTTGGTTTGAAAGAGGTTCGCGGGTCTGTGAGGGTGAGAGTTCGCAAATTGAAGTTCGCGAAAGATGTGGTTTGCAAAGTGGCAATTCGCGAATGCTGAGGTTCGCGAAACTGTGAGACCAAGGGTTCGCGGATTGACTTAAGTCAACGTAAGCGAGTGCAAGCCTACCAGTTCGCGAAGTTTCGAATCGTGAAACCACGGGATCGCGAAATCGAATTCGCAAAGCTGAGGGTCAAAATAGAAAAAGTCGATTCACTAATTGAAAATGTCAGTAATGAACGTGGACCCGTGAAACACATTTAGGACTCGCGAAGTAGACTTTGAAAGATAAAAAAATGCTTTAATTTAAAAACGAGCCGCGAACCCCACAAAAAATTCCTTTATAAACACTGTTAGACGAAAAACTCAGATTTTCAAACCCAAAATGAAGAAGACGAGCCTGCTACTAGAAATCTTCAAACACTAAAGCTCGTTTTAACCGTTTCTTTTTAAATAAAACCACCCAAAACCTGTTCTTCGAAGATTCACACCTACAAGTGAAAACAGAAACCGTAAGAAGGATAAACGAGTTGTTCCTTACCACAGATTGATTCGCGTGTGTGTGGGAGAACGATTTTGAATAAAAATCTACAATAAAACAACGAGACAGTAAGATCTGAGAAGTTTGATGAATGCGACTCGTGAAGAAGAGAGTGACAATCTGGGAATTTTTTGGCGAATTCGGATAAGTGAATTCAATTCGCGAATTAGGTTTAAGTTAGAAAAGCTTCGCGGGTCGAAAGTTTGAACCTGAAGTTGAAGTTGGGACGCGTAATTTTAGAGAGGGCCCACTAACCAATTCGCGAATTGATCTTTACACTGATATCTGAACTGAAGATAATTTGACGAATTCGCGAACTTGGTTAAGAGACAAAGTACGTGAAGTGAATTCACGAATAAAAGATTTTGGAAACTTAAAGTTGAGGATTCGCGAATTAGGGGTTGGGCAGATAAATTCAGGTTCCAGAATCTCCCTTAAACTGATAAATGCAAAATTTTCTACTGATCTCAAACATAGAATTTCAAAATTTAGCCTCATAACATCAACTTAATTCAATCAAACAGCAATAATATCAAATCGACGAGTTTTTCAAAAACGATTTGTCTGAGGCAAAATCCAAAAATCGACTAAAAAAACATCGGTTTCTTTCGCGGAGATGAACCCTCGAGTCTAAAATTCGTTAGTATCATTGATTATTTTTGTCGGAGCAATAATGATGTTATTGTTCAAATTATGCCTATAAGTAGACAAGACTCGAATCAATTCAAAATATCAAAGATCTACAGCTTACTCGTTGAATATCAACTCATTTTCAGCATACTCACTTGCACAGATGAACTGGTTGCAGCAGCAAGACAATGAGACTGAGGAACATGCGGAGTTAAGGCGTAATTTTGAGCGCAATTTGGATAGGTCGTACTGGTGCTTGAGAGTGTTTTGTTTTATGTTGATTTAGGGACTTGGACCGACGCCGAGTAGGCAGACACAGGGTGGTGGTTCCTCATAATGGATAGGATGATCTCGTCATTGCACTTGAATGTGTTCAGGTCGCTATCCACTTCGAGGTTGGGTAGACAAGAACCGCAGCTGTTGTCATTTTTGTTATCTTCTTTTTCTTTGTTTTGGGGCTTTTTCTTTTTGCTTCTTTTTTTTTTGTCGGACACTGGGAATTTCTGCCGAAACAGCAACACGAAAGAAAACGCGATTAGAATAGTAACGTGATGACAATTAAATGCTTTGTGTTGTGAATAGTGTGGACTAGAATGAAAATCGTTCTTGTGAGAATAAGTTCTCGGCCCAGTACTGTTCGGCCCATTTAAAATTCAAGTAAGTTTTCAAAATATTTCTTAACTGAGGAACGCGGGTTGGTTTGAAAGGGTTCGCGTGTCTGTGAGGGTGAGAGTTCGCGAAATGAAGTTCGCGAACTCTGTGGTTTGCAAAGTGGCAATTCGCGAATGTTGAGGTTCGTGAAACTGTGAGACCATGGGTTCGCGGATTGACTTAAGTCAACGTAAGCGAGTGCAAGCCTACCAGTTCGCGAAGTTTTGAATCGTGAATCCACGGTATCGCGAAGTCGAATTTGCAAAGCTGAGGGTCAAAATTGAAAAAGTCGATTCACGAATTGAAAATGTCAATAATGAACTTGGACCCGTGAAACACATTTAGGACTCGCGAAGTAGAGTTTGAAAGATAAAAAAAATACTTTAATATAAAAACGAGCCGCGAACCCCACAAAAAATTCCTTTATAAACACTGTTAGATGAAAAGCTCAGATTTTCAAATCCAAAATGAAGAAGACGAGCCTGTTACTAGGAATCTTCAAACACTAAAGCTCGTTTTAATCGTTATAAAACCACCCTAAACCCGTTCTTCGAAGATTCACACCAACAAGTGAAAACAGAAATCGTAAGAAGGATAAACGAGTTGTTCCTTACCATAGATTGATTCGCGTATGTGTGGGAGAACGATTTTTAATGAAAAAACCACAATAAAACAACGAGACAGTAAGAATCTGAGAAGTTTGATGAATGCGATTCGCGAATAAGAGAGTCACAATTTGGGAATATTTTGGCGAATTCGGATAAGTGAATTCAATTCGCGAATTAGGTTTAACTTAGAAAAGCTTCGCGGGCCGAAAGTTTGAAGCTAAAGTTGAAGTTGGGCCGCGTAATTTTAGAGAGGGCCCACTAACCAGTTCGGGAATTGATCTTTACACTGATGTCGTGAACTGAAGATGATAATTTGACGAATTCGTGAACTTGGTTAAGAGACAAAGTACGTGAAGTGAATTCGCGAATAAAAGATTTTGGAAACTTGAAAGTTGTGGATTCGCGAATTAGGTGTTGGACAGATAAATTCAAGTTCCAGAATCTCCCTTAAACTGATAAATGCAAAATTTTCTACTGATCTCAAACATAGAATTTCAAAATTTAGCCTCATAACATCAACTTAACTCAATCAAACAGCAATAATATCAAATCAACGAGTTTTTCAAAGCCGATTTCTCTGAGGCAAAATCAAAAATCGACGAAAAAAACATCGGTTTCTTTCGCGGAGATGAACCCTCAAGTCAAAAATTCTTTAGTATCATTGATTATTTTTGTCGGAGCAATAATGATGTTATTGTTCAAATTATGCCTATAAGTAGACAAGACTCGAATCAATTCAAAATATCGAAGATCTACAGCTTACTCGTTGAATATCAACTCATTTTCAGCATTCTCACTTGCACAGATGAACTGGTTGCAGCAGCAAGACAATGAGACTGAGGAACATGCGGAGTTAAGGCGTAATTTTGAGCGCAATTTGGATAGGTCGTACTGGCGTTTGAGAGTGTTCTCTTTTATGTTGATTTAGGGACTTGACCGAAGCCGAGAAGGCAGACCCAAGGTGGTGGTTCCTCATAATGGATAGGATGATCTCGTCATTGCACTTGAATGTGTTCAGGTCGAGTTGGAAGTTATTGTGTTTGGTCGCTATCCACTTCGAGGTTGGGTAGACAAGAACCGCAGCTGTTGTCATTTTTTGTTATTTTTCTTTTTCTTTGTTTTGGGGATTTTTCTTTTTGCTTTTCTTTGTCGGACACTAGGAATTTCTGCCGAAACAGGAACACGAAAGAAAACGCAATTAGAATAGTAACCTGATGACAATTAAATGCTTTGTGCTGTGAATAGTGTGGACTAGAATGAAAATCGTTCTTGTGAGAATAAGTTCTCGGCCCAGTACTGTTCGGCCCATTTAAAGTTCAAGTATGTTTTTAAAAAATTTCTTAAGTGAGGATCGCGGTTGGCTTGAAAGAGGTCCGCGGGTCTGTGAGGGTGACAGTTCGCGAAATGAAGTTCGCGAACGCTGTGGTTTGGAAAGTGGCAATTCGTGAATGCTGAGGTTCGCGAAACTGTGAGACCAAGGGTTCGCGGATTGACTTAAGTCAACGTAAGCGAGTGCAAGCCTACCAGTTCGCAAAGTTTCGAATCGTGAATCCGCGGGATCGCGAAGTCGAATACGCAAAGCTGATGGTCAAAATGGAAAAAGTCGATTCACGAATTGAAAATGTCAATAATGAACTTGGACCCGTGAAACACATTTAGGACTCGCGAAGTAGAGTTTGAAAGATAAAAAAATGCTTCAATTTAAAAACGAGCCGCGAACCCCACAAAAAATTCCTTTATAAACAGTGTTAGACGAAAAACTCAGATTTTCAAATCCAAAATGAAGAAGACGAGCCTGTTACTAGAAATCTTCAAACACTAAAGCTCGTTTTAATCGTTTCTTTTTAAATAAAACCATCCAAAACCTGTTCTTCGAAGATTCACACCTACAAGTGAAAACAGAAACCGTAAGAAGGATAAACGAGTTATTCCTTACCACAGATTGATTCGCGTGTGTGTGGGAGAACGATTTTGAATGAGAAACCCATAATAAAACAACGAGACAGTAAGATCTGAGAAGTTTGATGAATGCGATTCGCGAAGAAGAGAGTGACAATTTGGGAATTTTTTGGCGAATTCGGATAAGTGAATTCAATTCGCGAATTAGGTTTAAGTTAGAAAAGCTTCGCGGGCCGAAAGTTTGAAGCTGAAGTTGAAGTTGGGCCGTGTAATTTTAGAGAGGGCCCACTAACCAGTTCGCGAATTGATCTTTACACTGATGTCGTGAACTGAAGATGATAATTTGACGAATTCGCGAACATGGTTAAGAGACAAAGTACGTGAAGTGAATTCGCGAATAAAAGATTTTGGAAACTTGAAGTTGAGGACTCGCGAATTAGGTTTTGGGCAGATAAATTCAGGTTCCAGAACCTCCCTTAAACTGATAAATGCAAAATTTTCTACTGATCTCAAACATAGAATTTCAAAATTTAGCCTCATAACATCAACTTAACTCAATGAAACAACAATAATATCAAATCGACGAGTTTTTCAAAACCGATTTGTCTGAGGAAAAATCCAAAAATCGACGAAAAAACATCGGTTTCTTTCGCGGAGATGAACCCTCAAGTCAAAAATTCTTTAGTATCATTGATTATTTTTGTCGGAGCAATAATGATGTTATTGTTCAAATTATGCCTATAAGTACACAAGACTCGAATCAATTCAAAATATCGAAGATCTACAGCTTACTCGTTGAATATCAACTCATTTTCAGTATTCTCACTTGCACAGATGAACTGGTTGCAGCAGCAAGACAAGGAGACTGAGGAACATGCGGAGTTAAGGCGTAATTTTGTGCGCAATTTGGATAGGTCGTACTGGCGTTTGAGAGTGTTTTGTTTTATGTTGATTTAGGGACTTGACCGACGCCGAGAAGGCAGACCCAAAGTGGTGCTTCCTCATAATGGATAGGATGATCTCGCCATTGCACTTGAATGTGTTCAGGTCGAGTTGGAAGTTATTGTGTTTGGTCGCTATCCACTTCGAGGTTGGGTAGACAAGAACCGCAGCTGTTGTCATTTTTGTTATTTTTCTTTTTCTTTGTTTTGGGGATTTTTCTTTTTGCTTTTTTTTTTGTCGGACACTGGGAATTTCTGTCGAAACAGCAACACGAAAGAAAACGCGATTAGAATAGTAACGTGATGACAATTAAATGCTTTGTGCTGTGAATATTGTGGACTAGAATGAAAATCGTTCTTGTGAGAATAAGTTCTCGGCCCAGTACTCTTCGGCCCATTTAAAGTTCAAGTATGTTTTCAAAAAATTTCTTAAGTGAGGATCGCGGGTTGGTTTGAAAGAGGTTCGCATGTCTGTGAGGGTGAGAGTTCGCGAAATGAAGTTCGCGAACGCTGTGGTTTGGAAAGTGGCAATTCGTGAATGCTGAAGTTCGCGAAACTGTGAGACCAAGGGTTCGCGGATTGACTTAAGTCAACGTAAGCGTGTGCAAGCCTACCAGTTCGCGAAGTTTCGAATCGTGAATCCGCGGGATCGCGAAGTCGAATACGCAAAGCTGATGGTCAAAATTGAAAAAGTCGATTCACGAATTGAAAATGTCAATAATGAACTTGGACCCGTGAAACACATTTAGGACTCGCGAAGTAGAGTTTGAAAGATAAAAAAATGCTTCAATTTAAAAACGAGCCGCGAACCCCACAAAAAATTCCTTTATAAACATTGTTAGACGAAAAACTCAGATTTTCAAATCCAAAATGAAGAAGACGAGCCTGTTACTAGAAATCTTCAAACACTAAAGCTCGTTTTAATCGTTTCTTTTTAAATGAAACCATCCAAAACCTGTTCTTCGAAGATTCACACCTACAAGTGAAAACAGAAACCGTAAGAAGGATAAACGAGTTATTCCTTACCACAGATTGATTCGCGTGTGTGTGGGAGAACGATTTTGAATGAGAAACCCATAATAAAACAACGAGACAGTAAGATCTGAGAAGTTTGATGAATGCGATTCGCGAAGAAGAGAGTGACAATTTGGGAATTTTTTGGCGAATTCGGATAAGTGAATTCAATTCGCGAATTAGGTTTAAGTTAGAAAAGCTTCGCGGGCCGAAAGTTTGAAGCTGAAGTTGAAGTTGGGCCGTGTAATTTTAGAGAGGGCCCACTAACCAGTTCGCGAATTGATCTTTACACTGATGTCGTGAACTGAAGATGATAATTTGACGAATTCGCGAACATGGTTAAGAGACAAAGTACGTGAAGTGAATTCGCGAATAAAAGATTTTGGAAACTTGAAGTTGAGGACTCGCGAATTAGGTTTTGGGCAGATAAATTCAGGTTCCAGAATCTCCCTTAAACTGATAAATGCAAAATTTTCTACTGATCTTAAACATAGAATTTCAAAATTTAGCCTCATAACATCAACTTAACTCAATGAAACAACAATAATATCAAATCGACGAGTTTTTCAAAACCGATTTGTCTGAGGCAAAATCCAAAAATCGACGAAAAAAACATCGGTTTCTTTCGCGGAGATGAACCCTCAAGTCAAAAATTCTTTAGTATCATTGATTATTTTTGTCGGAGCAATAATGATGTTATTGTTCAAATTATGCCTATAAGTACACAAGACTCGAATCAATTCAAAATATCGAAGATCTACAGCTTACTCGTTGAATATCAACTCATTTTCAGCATTCTCCCTTGCACAGATGAACTGGTTGCAGCAGCAAGACAATGAGACTGAGGAACATGCGGAGTTAAGGCGTAATTTTGTGCGCAATTTGGATAGGTCGTACTGGCATTTGAGAGTGTTTTGTTTTATGTTGAATTAGGGACTTGACCGACGCCGAGAAGGCAGACCCAAGGTGGTGGTTCCTCATAATGGACAGGATGATCTAGTCATTGCACTTGAATGTGTTCAGGTCGAGTTGGAAGTTATTGTGTTTGGTCGCTATCCACTTTCGAGGTTGGGTAGACAAGAACCGCAGCTGTTGTCATTTTTTGTTATTTTTCTTTTTCTTTGTTTTGGGGATTTTTCTTTTTGCTTTTTTTGTCGGACACTGGGAATTTCTGTCGAAACAGCAACACGAAAGAAAACGCGATTAGAATAGTAACGTGATGACAATTAAATGCTTTGTGCTGTGAATATTGTGGACTAGAATGAAAATCGTTCTTATGAGAATAAGTTCTCGGCCCAGTACTGTTCGGCCCATTTAAAGTTCAACTATGTTTTCAAAAAATTTCTTAGGTGAGGATCGCGGGTTGGTTTGAAAGAGGTTCGCATGTCTGTGAGGGTGAGAGTTCGCGAAATGAAGTTCGCGAACGCTGTGGTTTGGAAAGTGGCAATTCGTGAATGCTGAGGTTCACGAAACTGTGAGACCAAGGGTTCGCGGATTGACTTAAGTCAACGTAAGCGAGTGCAAGCCTACCAGTTCGCGAAGTTTCGAATCGTGAATCCGCGGGATCGCGAAGTCGAATACGCAAAGCTGATGGTCAAAATTGAAAAAGTCGATTCACGAATTGAAAATGTCAATAATGAACTTGGACCCGTGAAACACATTTAGGACTCGCGAAGTAGAGTTTGAAAGATAAAAAAATGCTTCAATTTAAAAACGAGCCGCGAACCCCACAAAAAATTCCTTTATAAACAATGTTAGACGAAAAACTCAGATTTTCAAATCCAAAATGAAGAAGACGAGCCTGTTACTAGAAATCTTCAAACACTGAAGCTCGTTTTAATCGTTTCTTTTTAAATAGAACCATCCAAACCTGTTCTTCGAAGATTCACACCTACAAGTGAAAACAGAAATCGTAAGAAGGATAAACGAGTTATTCCTTACCACAGATTGATTCGCGTGTGTGTGGGAGAACGATTTTGAATGAAAAAACCACAATAAAACAACGAGTCAGTAAGATCTGAGAAGTTTGATGAATGCGATTCGCGAAGAAGGGAGTGACAATTTGGGAATTTTTTGGCGAATTCGGATAAGTGAATTCAATTCGCGAATTAGGTTTAAGTTAGAAAAGCCTCGCTGGCCGAAAATGTTGGTCCCGAAATGCACCAAACAAGGAATCAAAGAAGCTAGATGGAATGAAAAGGGAGAGTTTCTCACCTTGTAGTGTGTGTAGTGTGTGAAAACGAGTTTTAGCTTTTTAATCTTTGATTACCTTTCAAAGTGAGTTGGTAATACCTTATATACCACATTAACCCTAGGTATATTAAGGCCCAATCACTAAAAATAAAATAATTACAATCTAGTCCAAAGCCCAAGCTAAAGATAATTACATAATTAATCTCAAGACTTAAACTATTGACACAATCAATTAAATATCCTAACAATCTCCCCCTTTGTGTCAATTGTTGGGAGTCTTGAATCTTGGGCGTTGGGATGGTGAATTAGCGGGTGAGTGTTTCGCGAAGCCCTAGTTTGAACTCGAAGGCGCGGAGATTCCTTCGAAAAACCATTCTGTCAGCTATAGCATCAATGAGCTTCGCGAACTTGGATCGGCAGAGGGGATCTTCTTCCGAAAGGATACGGCAGATTCTCATGAGTTTGTCTTGGATGATGGTGAGCGTTCCATCTGAGAATTTTGCCACCTCGGAGCAGCGCAGGAGCCTCATCTTTCCCTTGTAGTTCGAGTAGGCGACCGCCGGATCATCTCCGTTGATCACATTGCCCTCTCGATAGTCGTCTGCGTTCTTGAAAGATGGGCGAGTCAGGTTCACATTCTTCAGATTATGTTCCACCGCCATCTGCAGATCGTGGGTGGCGTAGAATCTGACTTGTCGGAGCATGTGGCGCTTGATAGCCACATATCCCATGGTGACCGGTTCAGCACGTACGAGATGTCCAGAGCTTCTGAGGACGAGTCTGAACTGTTTCAGGGATTCCAGCATGCTGTATAGGTCACCCAGGCGCAGAAACTTGAAGTCCGCCTCACTGACTTCGCTGTAGCTCTCATCCTGCCTCATTACCGTGAATACTGGGTAATGGACAGGTCCTTTGGACTCTTGGCGGAGGTCAGTGACTTTGCAGATGGGGGCCCGACTCATTTCCTGAGCGATGTTTTCCTCATCGGACAGCGTCCTATCTGTGCATTTGTGGCACAGAAGGCTCCATCGATAGAGTTGCTTCTTTCTCTCGGTCCAACTTTGGATGTTCATCAGCTCGTACTCGTCGAAGGTGGTGACGATCTTCTCCTTGCGCCGCCAGATCCTCTTCCTGATCTCTTCCTGAAATGGCGCCGTGATCTTCTTGTTTTCCCACGGTGCTTCCGGTATATCCACCGTGGGTACATCCGTCTGAGCAGCAGGGGCCTCAGTTTGCTGCGCTTGGAATTGCAGGATGTTCTCGAGCTCGGCCGGTTCCGCGTTGTATTCCTCTCCGTTCTCGTCGTCTGCGGTGTTGATCAGCGTAAGCGAGGCCTCCATGAGCAGACGTCGAGCATTTTCCACCAACTTCCTAGCTGCTACTGCATCGGCGGGCGTGTACAGCCATTCATCGTTGAAGATGTAGGCTTCGATCTCGTTCTGAGCGCAGTAGACATCCTCGGAAGCCAGGTTGGGATCGATGTTGAGAGGGGTATGGCTGTGTGGTGGCGAGGGAGCAGCGTCGGAGGAGTCTGTGGATTGTGGGGATGGAATTGGTGGAGATTCTGGTGGTTCGGTTGAGGTGATGGTTTTGGCAAGGATGATTTGGGTGACGAGTGGTGTAGATGTGGTGGTGGCCTCTAACGTCGATGTGACAATTAGAGTCTCGGAGACGGTGGTGGGTGTTGGTGAGGGTGATTTGGCTAGTGACTCAGGGTGAATAGGGTGGGATTTTTGGTTAGTGGGTTGTGAGGTTTCTGGTGTGGGCACCGTTTTAGGTCCAGAGGAGGAGGGCGGCGTCGATTGCGTGAATCCTTGTGAGCTCAGCTGCCTATTTGTCTCCCCCTCGCGGCGATCTTGATCATCATCTTGATCGTCGCGCCTGGTCCTGCTGGTCTCGCCTTGAGTACGGCAAGGCATTGGTTGCGTTATCATCTGCTTCATTTGCTGTTCTTCCTCGTCAAGTTCCGTCATCGACTCGAAACGAGCTCTGAGGATGTAGAAGAGCTCCTTGGCAGATATTGAGGAGAGAACAGCTTCGGCGTCCATGTTTTGTGTAGGAGGTGGCGTCTCCGGTGCCACACCTTTGCCCTTGTCGGCGGTGGACGCATCGAGACGTGCGTAGACTTTGTCGAGGATGGACGTCTCAAGAGTCTTTGCAAACTCTTGAAGACGTGTCTCTAGCGCGGTCTCGGTAATGAAGGTGGGTAATTGTAACAAGTTGGATTCACGGAGAATTCCAACTGACACCGAATCGGAGAAGATCGCCGATCGGCCGCCCGTTTGCACAGGACTGGAAAAGACGGGGTCACGCAGACTTCCCGTTGGCATCATCGATGAGACAGACTCAATCGAATGATGGCCTAGGCTCACGGTTGTTGTGATGGTGGCCGTGCTAGGTCTTCCGCTCTCAGTCACAGAGACATCAGCGAGCGTTCTGACAGAGTCACGAAGACTCTGTGGTGCGGTAAGAGGTGTATGTGGCCTAGAAACGTAAGAAATTATGGGGAGTGAGGGCACTAGACTCGATGTGCATGAAGAGGATGCAGTCTGAGGCGAGGGACTGCTTGTTTCAACATCGATCATCTCCAAGTGGGATGTCGATGGTATACGTGGCTCCTCGTGCAATGAAATACCTTCCTGTAGAGAGGAAGATAAGTGGGTTGGTGGGGTTGTTTGCGTGATTGAGCCAGATGCCACGTCTTCTACTCGGGAGGTGAACACATCACCTCCTGTACCTATTGGTTCGGCTCGGCTTATTTGTGGCGGAGGAGGTCGATCGTGCTTTTGTTTCGATCGGCGCTCCGTGGGGCGGCTTACGTCATCCTCTCGCGACCGTTTTTTCGGAGCGCGTGTGGAAGAGGATGCAGCGCGACTCGAGGACTTTTTGGAGGTGGTGGTGGGGTTTTGGCTAGTCCCGGGGTTGGGAGCAGTGGGGTTGATCTGCTCCGTAGGGACAGTGGAGAGAGGTTGCGGGGTTTCACGGAAGGATGCGGTTGAGGCACGGTATTCTTGGACGTGCGGGTTGTTCTGGTCGGCGTAGGCGAGCACATCGTCCGGAATCACCATTGCGTGTCGATCCTTCGCCGGTGTGTTCTTCTTGGCGAACTTCTCGACAGTTGGGATTTGGAAGTGCTCTGCTGCCGGACGGATGCGGATGTTGGTTGAGTGCAGGCGGAAGTGCTTGATCAGAGCTGGGAGCCATCGCATGTATGGGACGAAGCGGTTCGGGACTCCCTTGGCTACTTCCCGGTCGCGGCGCTGGATCATGGAGACAAGGTCCATCCATATGATGTCGGCGTAGTTGTACTTGCGGTTGTGAGCGATGCCGGTCAGGATGGTGAGGATTTGAATGTTTCCACGATCCTGACCTGCATGCTTTCCTGACATGCACTTGTTCACTAGCAGGTACAGTGTCCGCCAGGGTTGTGGTAGGTTGCGGGTGGTGACTTCACTGAGGGCAAGTGGGCCTTTCTTCTTCTTGGTATCTGGTTGATAGCCCAGTCTGTCGATGTCTTCAATGAGTTGGTCGTGTGTTGGTGGTGGATCGTAGGGTGAATAGACCGGGAGTTGAAGAACATCTTGGAGTATTTTGGGTGTGAGGACCACCGTTTCTTGATCGATATGGGCGGATAAGGTCTTGGCAAGGCGTAGTGGTCCAGCTATCTGCAGCGTATGCCAGAATTGTTGGAGGTACACCTGTGCTTCTGGTTCGCCATGAGTTAGGGCGTGGCGAAGTGGGTGTCCTTTGAGTATTTCTATGATGACGGGGGCATCGCACCGAAAACTTTCCAGGTCCACCATGTAGTTGTTGGGAATTAGGGCTGCCCATTGACTTAGTGGGAAGATCTCCTCGGCTGGTGGGACATAGGTACGCGTGTGGAGTTCGATGCGAGTGATGTCCCGTTGGAGTGCAGCCGCCTCAAGAGCTTCAATCGTGCTCTGATCCTTTTCAGTCATATCTGTGTTTGACAGTAATCGTAATAGGATTAGTACTGACTAAGTCACAAAAATGATAAAAATAGACATAGGATTGCCCAAGATTATATATAAGAAAAATTCACATTTAAGCTATTTTAGGGTCCCTTCGACATAGTCGTTAAGAGTTGAAATTGGTCATTTGATGGCGAGTTTCGACACTAAGTGTAACACATAGATAAGGCAAGAAGATTTTCGCATTTTGTGTAAAATTTAGCAAGTATGGAAAATTTTCTTAAGTTAAGAAATCGCGCACGTTGTCAAAATTTTCGTATGCAATGAGAAAAATTCGCAACTTATCTTTGTTTCAAGGGATTTTCTCATGTTTCAAGAAATTTCACACTCAGCCACAAAAATTTCGCACGTTAAGAAATTTTCTCATGTTTCAAGAAATTTCGCACTCAGCCACAGAAATTTCGCACGTTAAGAAATTTTCTCATGTTTCAAGAAATTTCGCACTCAGCCACGGAAATTTCGCACGTTGATGTGTTTTCTCATTCAGATAGAATTTTCGCATGTAATTGAAAATTTCGCAGATTATAACTCATGAACACGTTGAGAAAAAATTTCGCATTTTGTTGTCAAATTTTGTATGCATGGAAAATTTTCGCAAGTTAGGAAGTCTCGCACATAATCCAAAATTTTCGCATAAGAAAGATTTAGCACTTAGAAATTTGAATTGAAGACAATTTCCGCAGATTGAATGAAATTTCGCAAGTATGAGCACATAGACAAGTTATGAGAAATTTTCGCAAGTGTCAGTTCAGAGAAATTTTCGCATGAAAAGAAAATTTTCGCAAGTGATGGAATTTCGCAAGTTGTGCAAATTTTCGCGTATAGTGAGAATTTTCGCAAGTATGGAAAATCACGTATTGAGGGTAAATTTTCGCATGTAAACCCAATTTTCGCACGTTAAGGAATTCTCACAGTCAAAGTAGTTTTGAGTGTAATGAAAAATTTCGCAAGTTATAGAAGTTTCTCATGCGGAAAGTTGTGGTATGGAGTGAAGGGTGCGAAAATTTTGCGGGGTATGACTCACTGTAGCAGCGAAAATTATGACATATGGAGAAATTTTTTCGCATAAAACCTTCGCGGGATTTTACTCACTGTAGCCGCGAAAATTATGACATATGGAGAAATTTTTTTTTCGCATAAAATTTTCGCAGGGTTTTGCATACTGTATCACGGAAATTTGAACATGAAATCTCGGATAGAAAACTTTCGCAGAATTTAACTCACTGTAGTAGCGAAAATTTAGCGCTTGGAAATTTCTCAGATAAAAATTTCGCGGAATATCACATACTGTAGTAGCGAAACTTTTAATCGCAAGAAATTTCTCGGAAAAATTTTCGCGGAATTGTTCTCACTGTAGCAGCGAAAATTAACATTTTTAAAGCAATCTTCTGAGAATTTTTTCGCGGTGAAGAACATATTGCGAAAGTATGCGAAACGACGAAATAACTTTAGCCTTAGACCTACTCAAATCTCAACCGAAATACGATAATCTGGACTCAATCGACTCGAAATCGGATGGGCATTGCATATTTGGGATTATTAAACATCAAAAATCTAACATGCGTTCGATTCAGAGCCGAGAAAGTTTTAACCCTAACCACGCAGATTTAATCAGAATGGTCAAAACAGTGTAAAATCGAACAGAAATTGGGTTATTTAAGATGCATTCATACCGAAAAGCTGATTTGCGATGATGGAGTTAGCAGGAAACGAAGTTTGAATGCAGATTTTGACGATGACACGACGCGGGGAGTTGCGAATTTTTGAATAAGGGGTTGCGAATTTTTGTAAGAGGGGTTGCGAATTTTTGTTGGAAAGTGAAAAATGTTAAGGGTTTTGGGGTTTTACGATTATAGGCACTGTACATGCGAATTTTTGAGTAAATGGGCCGAAATTTCGCGGGCTTGGTCAAAACCTTAACTTGGCTGAATTTCGCGGATTTGGTCCCAATTTTGACCCTTTTTGACTAGAAAATTTGAAATTCAGCCCAAAATGTTTTGATCAGTCCGATTTTGACTCAGTTTGACCAGACTTTAAAATTTCAACCCAATATATATATATATATATATATATATATTTTTTTTTTTTTAATAATGAAAAATAAGAAAAACTCCCCCTTAATTGTAAAAATTCCCGTTTTTAAATAATGAAATATCAGACGCTCCCCCTTAATCTAAAAACTCTCGTTTTAAATAGTGAAATTTCAGACGCTCCCCCTTAATCGAAAAAATTTCGTTTTAAATAACAAAATATCAGATGCTCCCCCTTAATCGAAAAACTCCCCCCCAAAAGACATAATCCATGAGACACATAAAAATTCAGAAGACACATAGATAATAGAGTGAAGTGGAAAGGGAATATGTACACTTAATCAGAGTTCCTGTAGAGACGATTGATCACAACTGAATATTCAACATGCCCAACATAGTCACTAGGTGTTGGAATCGTTTGATATCCAACGGTTTTGTGAAAATGTCGGCCAGTTGATCTTCGGTTGTGACGTAGTGCAATTCAATTGTCCCTTGTTCTACATGTTCTTTGATGAAGTGGTGGCGAATATCTATGTGTTTTGTTCTAGAGTGATGTACTGGATTACTCGTCATCGCAATAGCACTTTTTGAGTCACAATAAATGGGAATTTTATCAATATGAATATTAAAATCTCGTAGTTGGGTTCTCATCCACAAAAGCTGTGAACAGCAACTAGCGGCGGCGACATATTCTGCCTCCGTCGACGAAGTTGAGACACAGTTTTGTTTTCGAGACGACCAACTTACGAGTTTACCGCCCAAGAAGTGTGCAGCTCCAGAGGTGCTTTTTCTGTCCATCTTGCATCCTGCATAATCCGAGTCAGAGAATCCAACCAGCTTGAAGTCCGATTGAGTGGGGTACCACAAACCCAGATTGGGTGTCCCTTTAAGATAGCGGAGAATCCTTTTAACAGCAGTGAGGTGGGATTCCTTTGGTGTTGCCTGGAAACGCGCGCAGATGCCTGTCGAGAGAACGATATCTGGTCGGCTAGCAGTGAGGTACAGAAGAGATCCTATTATCCCTCGATAGATGGTTTGGTCAACTGGAGCACCCGATGGGTCCGCATCGGGTCGGCCAGAGGGAGACATAGGTGTTGCAGCAGTCTTAGCATCCTTCATTCCGTATTTCTCGAGAATGTCATGGATGTATTTGGACTGGTTGATGAAGATTCCGTCGGGGAGTTGCTTTACTTGAAGGCCAAGAAAGAAATTCAGCTCGCCCATCATACTCATTTCAAATTTTTCCTTCATCAATTCTGCGAACTCTTCACATAGTTGTGGTTCAGTTGATCCAAAAATGATATCATCGACATAAATCTGTACAATCATGATGTCCGGGCCACTCCGCTTGGTGAAGAGGGTTGTATCCAGAGATCCTTTCTTGAATCCAGACTGAACGAGGAAATCTGACAGGACGTCATACCAAGCTCGGGGAGCCTGTTTTAGTCCGTAGAGGGCCTTGTAGAGTCGATATACGTGATGAGGAAACTCTTCACTCAAGAACCCTTCAGGTTGATCAACGTACACTTCTTCTTTGAGAAATCCATTCAGAAATGCCGTCTTCACGTCCATTTGGTAGACTTTAAAGTTCTTGTGAGCAGCAAAGGCAAGAAACATTCGTATGGCTTCGATCCTGGCAACTGGGGCAAAGGTTTCATCGTAGTCGATGCCTTCTTGTTGGTTATACCCCTTAGCCACAAGTCTTGCTTTGTTGCGAATAACAACACCATCTTCATCCTTTTTGTTCTTAAAGATCCATTTTGTGCCGATAATGGACCTATTGTGAGGTCGTGGTACGAGTTCCCAAACTTGTAGGCGTTCAAACTGATTTATTTCCTCCTGCATTGCAATCAGCCAATCAGGATCATTGAGAGCTTCTGCTACTCGTGATGGTTCGACTTGACTGAGATAGCAAGCAAACAAACTTTCATTCATCGTAGCCGAACGTGTCGAAACACCGAATGTGGGATCCCCAATAATCTGATCGGTAGGGTGAGAGCGAGCCCAAAGTGGTACGTTGGTTTGTGAGGAGCTGGCCGCATTAGTGTCTACTTGAAACTCATTAGATTGGGGCCCGGTGTCCGAAGAAGAGATCTCAATCGTATTTAATTGAGAGGGTTCAGCATCAGGATCAGCAATATTCCCAGGGTTGGGTAGAATGTCGTCTTCGTTAAGATTGAGTGCATCCATGTTTGGAGGGACGACGTTATTGCCGGTAGCTGGTGGTGTAGGTGGAGTGGGTGCAGCGGTAGGTTGAGTGGTGGCGACGGGAGTCTTGGGAACTGGGTAGAAGTACTCGAAGAGCAGATCGAGATCCAATTCGCCACAATTGTCCTCAGATGAGGAAGTTCCCGCCATTGAAGGTTGACCTTTTGTCAACGACTGTAGAAGACCTGGTTCTGGACTGATATGGCCAGAAGCTATGAGATCGCCTTCGCTTTCATCAAAAGAGACATTCGTGCTTTCTATTACTGACCGTTTCTCCTTAAGATAGACTCTGTATGCCTTTGAATTCAGTGAATATCCAACAAAGATGCCTTCAAGTGCTTTTGGATCAAGCTTCCCAAGATGTTGGCGATCATTGGCCACAAAACATCGGCAACCGAAGACCCTTAGATAAGATATATCGGGGATACGACGGTTATTCAGCATCTCGTATGGGGTGCGGTTGAATCTCTTGTGGATGGAAGCCCGGTTTTGCGTGTAGCAGACCGTTTGAATGGCTTCGCCCCAAAGAGAGTGAGGAAGGCCGGATTGGATGAGAAGAGTCCTGGCTGCTTCAACAAGTGTCCTGTTTTTACGCTCAACGACACCATTCTGTTCCGGTGTCTTCACAGCTGAGAACTGCTGAGTGATGCCCTGAGTGGCATAGAAATCACTGAGCTTCTTGTTCTTAAACTCAGTTCCGTTGTCAGTTCTGATAATCCTAACCTTCTGTTGATGAAGAGTTTGGGACGCAACAACAAACTCGATGATTATATTAGGAACTTCATCCTTTGTACGAATGAGTTTCGTCCACGTGTAGCGTGAAAAATCGTCGACAATCACAAGAATATACCGTCTTCCTCCGAGAGTGGCCGTAGGCATTGGGCCACATAGATCCATATGTAAGAGCTCGAGGATTAGCTTAGAGGACGGTGTTTCCTTGGATATGTGAGACGATCGCTTCATCTTCCCCAATTCACAGGCAGAGCAGAGATGTTCCTTATGATATGTTAGTTGGGGTAGACCGTTGACGAGTTTATCTTGACGCAGTTTGTTGATAGTCTTGAAATTGAGATGTGAGAGACGTCGGTGCCATAGATCATTCAACTTGGGTGCAGCCCGAGAGAGAAGGCATACTGGTCGAGAGGTCGTGAGATTGAGTACGTAGAGGTGAGACATGCGCGTTCCAGAAAGAAGTGGCAGTCCCGAGGCATCTATGATGCTGCAGATATCAGATTCGAAGAGAACCTTGTATCCTTTGTCGCAGAAACGACCAATGCTGAAGAGATTGTAGCTCAAACCCTCAACGTAGGAGATGCCCTTGATCGTCAGTTTGTCATGGACGAGATCACCAGTTCCGAGAATTGGCGCCATTTGACTGTTTCCGAAGGAGACCCTTCCGAGATAGCGCTCGGAGAAGTTGCTCAGCAGCTCCTTGTTCCCCGTCATGTGTGTGGAGCAACCCGAGTCTAGATACCACACATGACAGACCTGCAATCATTAGCAAATGTTGGGTCCCCGTTTACTGACGGGGCATTCTTGTGAAACAGGTAAAATTTTCATGCGCTTAATGGGAAATGTGGATTCTAAATTAGATTGCGTTGATTCTAATCTAGCTTTCCCTTTGTCGTTTGTTCGATTAGGCGGGATTATTGTTTTTCTAACCCATATTTTCCTAATTTGTGCTTGCATGTATGGCGTTTTATACATGAATTGGCGCGGGGAATGTGGTCGTCGTTTTCGTGCTTCGGTTTTGGTCACCTTTGGCTTGCGAGAAGTGGGTGAGTTTACGTTTGTCGACGAGAGACGCTTTCGCTTGACCTTAGGCTTTGGTGAGATGGGAGAATTTGAAGACGTCGCAGAGAAGGTTCGCTTGCGAGGTCGGAGTGTTGCGTGTTCATGTGTTTCATATTCGTGAAATCGTGGGAGAACAAAATCATTGCAGCAGCACATAGACATAAGCTTGGTAAAAGAAAGATAAGTTTTGGCAACATAGTTGTCTACGACCTTAGGACATTGGGATTCAGTACATAGAGAGGAAAGACGAATATAGGATGATCTTTTCTTCTTGTCATCGAAGAGCGGATTTGCCTTTGTCTGATACGAGCTGCCTTCCAGAGACGTCGAACTCACATTCCCTGTTTCCATAAGAATACTAGAGTTAGTGTTAGAACATATGTCAGCTTCAGGAGTCATTTTCGCCGTCCTCTTACATTTACATGTTAGAGAATCGGGTACTTGACTTGATGTGGAGGGATAGTTCGTATTGGGAAATTTTTCTAGTGTGTAGATTTTGCTAAGTAGCTCATCTCGCTCTTTTGCAAAGGCCTTCCTTTCTACTTCTAGTTGTCGTTCAAGTTCTGCTATGAGTAGCAGTTTCTTTGGGATGTAAGTACGAGAGATCACATCTTGAGAAGCGACTTCCTGTTCTTTATTAGGGAGTAAGGTTTCGACATTCTCCGGGAGTGAGGATATCTTAGTCTTATCTCTAATATTCAATTCTGTGTAGTCATACGCGATTTCTGCCCAATGAATGTTCTGTTCTCTTGTTTCTTCTGAGATGGTAGCGAATGATGATCTCACAAATGGTTTAAGTTGCGGGGGGGCACCATTTCTTGTTTGCAAGAACGTAGTGTTGCACATGTTATATCTTTTAACTATAAGCGGTGTTGGATTACAATTGCTAGACAGTCCGATCCCCCTCCTGGCGTTGTAGAATCCTGTTTCCATTGGTTGGTTCAAAAGGCTTAAGATGTGTGTGTTTTCGTTTCTAAGGTGAAGTTGCTCTTCAAGTTCTTTCACCTTGCGGTATAGCCTAACTCTTTCCTTTGTAAGCAGTTCATATTGGGAGGCCGTCAGGAGGCGAGAGGTTTCACATGAACTTATGGCTAGTGTAGTTTCCTTAACCTTAGTCTCACTTTGTTTGTTCTTGCTTTGCAGACGTTTGACTAAAGCTTCAGAGGCTATTAGACGTTCGTTTGCACAGGCAAGTTCTTCTACTTTTAGACTAAGTAAGGCATAGTTGTTTTCAAATTTTAGCTTAAGTTCATCATAATCCCTAGCGTCTACGGTGGGTTTCTTAATGGCGTGTCGGTGAGTAAACACATCATCTAGGTGTGAGATTCGTACCTCAGACGCAGCGTTGGTAGGAGTATTAGCTGTGTTTTCACCGGTGTGATCCATCTCCTCGTCCTCGTCATGTTCGACCAGCCTTGCCATGCAGCAATCTTCATCCTTAGGCTCCTCGTCTTCTGAAGTGTCATTCACCCATTCTGCTTCTTCGGTGAGTAGAGCTTTCCCACTTTCCACCTTGCGGGTCAATCTGGCCTTACGGTCGTAGTAGCTGGAGTCCTTCACGCGTGGGGCGTGGCATTCTTTGGCAAAGTGCCCCATTTTTCCACACCTAAAGCACTTCACGGACTTTTGAGGTGCGGAGTCCTCTTCTTTCTTTGTTGGCTTGGCTTCCTCTGTGGGAGTGGTCTTTTTGATGCCGCTATATGTTCTTTGGCGATTGGAAGAGGATGAGGATTTTTTTCCGATCTTCTTTGAGACCAACTTAGTGAGCATTGCCAGTTGCTTGCGTATATCACGAACATCTTCGTCTGATTCTGTATCAGCTTCGGATCCTGAAGAGGTGTCAGAAACAACAGCTGGTAGCTTCCCTTTGTTTTGTTTGGTCTTAGTGGTGGAAGATCGTTCATTGGTTTTGTTCGAGAGGAGGGCCAGTGGGTCGACTCGAGTGTTGGTGGACTGAGGTTGCACATATGGAGCATAGGCAGACAGACTGTCATAAAGAGCATGGATGGAAGTGTTGGAGAGGTCCTTACTCTGAATCATCATCACGATTGCATTGCCCCAATGGGGTTTGAGGCTACCAAGGAAGCGGTTATTGATATCGAATTTGTCCCTCGAGATCCTGGCTTTCTTGAGTTCATTGATGACCTTCAAGTATCGGAGGTATGTGTCGCGCAGTTCCTCTCCTTCATAGGCCTGGAAGTGTTCATACTGCGAGAGACATGCTGATTTCCTCCCCTGTGCACTTTCAGTTGTGCCAGCCATAATTTCAGCAAGTTCATCCCATATCTCCTTGGCAGTTGTGCAGCACTCAACGTGACCGTAGACCTCGTTTCCCAAAGCCTGGAAGAGGTATCCTTTGGCAGTCTCGTCGGCCTGTTCGCGAGCCAATTCATCCTCATTGATGGGACCTCTTGGAGTGCGGCGTTCATCCATGGGAGGATTTGCATTTGGCTGTGCAGGGACTATTGTCCAGAACTGTGCTGGGCCGTTGAAGATGGAGTCCAGAAGGTATTGAGAGAGTGGTGCGCCTTTGTTCCTGATGAACGTGAGGAACCGGTTTGTCCATATGCTGTAGTCGCCTTGTCGCAGCATCGGAGGCCTGGTGTCGGAGCCCACTATGGAGATGTCATACGTGGTGGACATGGTTGGTGCAGTCGAATCGTCCGTGGTTTTGATCTTTTAGAGATAAGAAAGTTAGTAACGAACGAGATGATAAATACGAGTTTAATATGTAGAGTTTTGAGAAGAAAATCGTTTAAAGAATTTCTTAGAACTAAGTGATCGTGTGTGACGGTCGATAATGTGTGAACGGAAATGTATTTAGAAATTAGGAGAAGTTCTAGTATTTTAAAAAATCAAGGTGTACTGATCAAATCTTAAATCGGTTTGGAAAGATTTAACCCGAGAAAATTTTAACCCTAGAAGAAATTAATACGTTAGAGAAGTTCGCAAGTTGAAAAATTTCGCACGTTAAAAGGTTTAGCAAGATGAGAATTTTTGAGCTTCGCTAGAAAACTTCGTAACTTGTAAATATTTCGCTAGTGGAAAATTTTAAAGTTTCGCATGAGATTTTTCGCAAGTTATAAAGCTTTCGCAAGTTTGAGAAATTAAAGCTTCGCGAGAGAATTTTCTCAAGTTACAAAATTTCGCAATGGGAGGTGAAGTGTGGTTTTTTGGAAATTTTCGCAATGAGAAACTTTCGCATCAAGAGATGAACAGTGTAAGTAAGAAAATTTCGCGTGTTAAGGAAACTTTCGCATCGAAAAATGAACAGTATGGCCTTACAAAATTTTCTCGGGTATAATCATTTTCGCAGATAACAGGGTTTTAAAGCTTAGCAAGAAAGACTTCGCAAGTTGTAAAAATTTCGCAAGTTAAAAAAAAATTTTCGCGGCCAAAGAAATTCTTGGAATAAGCTTTCTTGGATAAGGAATTTCTCGGATTATGAAGGTAAACAATTGCGAAAAAAGAAATTGTATAAGTGAAAGTTTCGCGGCTTAAATTCTCGGATCTTGATACTAGGCAGTTGCGAAAAATGCAGTTTAAGGGAAAGTTTCGCGGTTTTAAAAATTTTCGGGATAAAATTTCGCGGACAAGAAATTTTCAGGCTTCGCAAGAAATAATTTCGCAAGTTAAAGAATTTCGCAAGTTTGGAGAAAAAAAGAAATTTCGCAGCTTAAAGAAATTCGCGGAATGAACTTTCTTGGATATGAAATTTCTCGGATTTTAAAGGCAGGCAGTTGCGAAAAATGCAGTGTAAATGAAAGTTTCGCGGTTCAAAATTTCTCGGAATAAAATTTCGCAGACAAGAAATTTTCGCGGTTTTGAACGATTCAGCAAAAACTTTCGCGGCCAAGAACATCATCGTACTGTTCCATTGCCTTCATGCGTTTTGCCAGAAAATCGCCTCGTTCTCGCTCAAATCTCAACCAAAATCGCTCAAACTTGATCCTAAACTTCAGAAATTCTTCCCTAAACACATAATCGACCGATTTGTGAGCTAAAAACAACAAAAAAAGGATCAAATCGACCAAAAACAGAGAATGGCCGAAATGACTTTTTCTGGAAAACTTTTGCTTAAATCTTGCTCAAAACTCGTTAAAACTGATCCAAAAGTGTTCTAAAAACATTTAGGCCTAGGATCGATCTGGGGAGAGGTTTTAAACACAAAAACAACACATAAAAACCCCAAAACGAAACCAAAATGCCGAAACTAGTATTTTGCTCAAAACACCTTTGATCTTTCTCGGAATCGAACGAAACTGGATTCAAATCAATGCAGATCGATCCACGTTCGCTCTGATACCACTTGTTGGTCCCGAAATGCACCAAACAAGGAATCAAAGAAGCTAGATGGAATGAAAAGGGAGAGTTTCTCACCTTGTAGTGTGTGTAGTGTGTGAAAACGAGTTTTAGCTTTTTAATCTTTGATTACCTTTCAAAGTGAGTTGGTAATACCTTATATACCACATTAACCCTAGGTATATTAAGGCCCAATCACTAAAAATAAAATAATTACAATCTAGTCCAAAGCCCAAGCTAAAGATAATTACATAATTAATCTCAAGACTTAAACTATTGACACAATCAATTAAATATCCTAACAGAAAATTTGAAGCTGAAGTTGAAGTTGGTCCGCGTAATTTTAGAGAGGGCCCACTAACCAGTTCGCGAATTGATCTTTACACTGATGTCGTGAACTGAAGATGATAATTTGACGAATTCGCGAACTTGGTTAAGAGACTAAGTACGTGAAGTGAATTCGCGGATAAAAGATTTTGGAAACTTGAAGTTGAGGATTCACGAATTAGGTGTTGGGCAGATAAATTCAGGTTCCAGAATCTCCCTTAAACTGATAAATGCAAAATTTTCTACTGATCTCAAACATAGAATTTCAAAATTTAGCCTCATAACATCACTTAACTCAATCAAACAACAATAATATCAAATCGACGACAAAACCGATTTGTCTGAGGCAAAATCCAAAAATCGACGAAAAAACATCGGTTTCTTTCGCGGAGATGAACCGCCAGGTCAAAAATTCGTTAGTATCAATGACTATTTTTGTCGGAGCAAAGATCAAAGATCTACAGCTTACTCGTTGTATATCAACTCATTTTCAGCATTCTCACTTGCACAGATGAACTGGTTGCAGCAACAAGACAATGAGACTGAGGAACATGCGGAGTTAAGGCGCAATTTTGAGCGCAATTTGGATAGGTCGTACTGGCGTTTGAGAGTGTTTTGTTTTATGTTGATTTGGGGACTTGGACCGACGCCGAGAAGGCAGACACAAGGTGGTGGTTCCTCATAATGGATAGGATGATCTCGTCATTGCACTTGAATGTATTCAGGTCAAGTTGGAAGTTATTGTGTTTGGTCGCTATCCACTTCGAGGTTGGGTAGACAAGAACCGCAGCTGTTGTCATTTTTGTTATTTTTCTTTTTCTTTGTTTTGGGGCTTTTTCTTTTTGCTTTTTTTTTGTCGGACACTGGGAATTTCTGCCGAAACAGCAACACGAAAGAAAACGCGATTAGAATAGTAACGTGATGACAATTAAATGCTCTGTGCTGTGAATAGTGTGGACTAGAGTTAAAATCGTTCTTGTGAGAATAAGTTCTCGGCCCAGTACTGTTCGACCCATTTAAAGTACAAGTAAGTTTTCAAAAAATTTCTTAAGTGAAGATCGCGGGTTGGTTTGAAAGAGGTTCGCGGGTCTATGAGGGTGAGAGTTCGCGAAATGAAGTTCGCGAATGCTGTGGTTTGCAAAGTGGCAATTCGCCAATGCTGAGGTTGCGAAACTGTCAGACCAAGGGTTCGGGATTGACTTAAGTCAACGTAAGCGAGTGAAAGCCTACCAGTTCGCGAAGTTTCGAATCGTGAATCCACGGGATCGCGAAGTCGAATTCGCAAAGCTGAGGGTCGAAATTGAAAAAGTCGATTCACGAATTGAAAATGTCAATAATGAACTTGGACCCGTGAAACACATTTAGGACTCGCGAAGTAGAGTTGAAAGATAAAAAATGCTTTAATTTAAAAACGAGCCGCGAACCCCACAAAAAATTCCTTTTATAAACACTGTTAGACGAAAAACTCAGATTTTCAAATCCAAAATGGAGAAGACGAGCCTGTTACTCGAAATCTTCAAACACTAAAGCTCGTTTTAATCGTTTCTTTTTAAATAAAACCACCCAAGACCTGTTCTTCGAAGATTCACACCTACAAGTGAAAACAGAAACCGTAAGAAGGATAAACGAGTTGTTCCTTACCACAGATTGATTGGCGTGTGTGTGGAAGAACGATTTTGGATGAAAAACCCACAATAAAACAACGAGACAGTAACATCTGAGAAGTTTGATGAATGCGATTCGCGAAGAAGATAGTGACAATTTGGGAATTTTTTTGCGAATTCGGATAAGAGAATTCAATTCGCGAATTAGGTTTAAGTTAGAAAAGCTTCGCGGGCCGAAAGTTTGAAGCTGAAGTTGAAGTTGGGCCGCGTAATTTTAGAGAGGACCCACTTACCAGTTCGCGAATTGATCTTTACACTGATGTCGTGAACTGAAGATGATAATTTGACGAATTCGTGACTTGGTTAAGAGACAAAGTACGTGAAGTGAATTCGCGAATAAAAGATTTTGGAAACTTGAAGTTGAGGATTCGCGAATTAGGTGTTGGGCAGATAAATTCAGGTTCCAGAATCTCCCTTAAACTGATAAATGCAAAATTTTCTACTGATCTCAAACATAGAATTTCAAAATTTAGCCTCATAACATCAACTTAACTCAATCAAACAGCAATAATATCAAATCGACGAGTTTTTCAAAACCGACTTGTCTGAGGCAAAATCCAAAAATCGACGAAAAAACATCGGTTTCTTTCGCGGCGATGAACCCTCAAGTCAAAAATTCGTTTGTATCATTGATTATTTTTGTCGGAGCAATAATAATGTTAATGTTCAAATTTTGCCTATAAATAGACAAGACTCGAATCAATTCAAAATATCAAAGATCTACAGCTTACTCGTTGAATATCAACTCATTTTCATCATTCTCACTTGCACAGATGAACTGGTTGCAGCAGCAAGACAATGAGACTGAGGAACATGCGGAGTTAAGGCCTAATTTTGCGCATTTTGGATAGGTCGTACTGGCTTTTGGGAGTGTTTTGTTTTATGTTGATTTAGGGACTTGGACCGACGCCGAGAAGGCAGACCCAAGGTGCTGGTTCCTCATAATGGATAGGATGATCTCTTTATTGCACTTGAATGTGTTCAGGTCCAGTTGGAAGTTATTGTCTTTGGTCGCTATCCACTTCGAGGCTGGTTAGACAAGAACCGCAGCTGTTGTCATTTTTGTTATTTTTCTTTTTCTTTGTTTTGGGGCATTTTCTTTTTGTTTTTTTTTGTCGGACACTGGGAATTTCTGCCGAAATAGCAACACGAAAGAAAACGCGATTAGAGTAGTAACGTGATGACAATTAAATGCTTTGTGCTGTGAATAGTGTGGACTAGAATGAAAATCATTCTTGTGAGAATAAGTTCTCGGCCAAGTACTGTTCGGCCCATTTAAAGTTCAAGTAAGTTTTCAAAAAATTTCTTAAGTGAGGATCGCGGGTTGGTTTGAAAGAGGTTCGCGGGTCTGTGAGGGTGAGAGTTCCCGAAACTGTGGTTTGCAAAGTGGAAATTCGCGAATGCTGAGGTTCGCGAAACTGTGAGACCAAGGGTTCGCGGATTGACTTAAGTCAACGTAAGCATGTGCAAGCCTACCAGTTCGCGAAGTTTCGAATCGTGAATCCACGGGATCGCGAAGTCGAATTCGCAAAGCTGAGGGTCAAAATTGAAAAAGTCGATTCAGGAATTGAAAATGTCAATAATGAACTTGGACCCATGAAACACATTTAGGACTCGCGAAGTAGAGTTTGAAAGATAAAAAAATGCTTTAATTTAAAAACGAGCCGCGAACCCCACAAAAAATTCCTTTATAAACATTGTTAGATGAATAACTTAGATTTTCAAATCCAAAATGAAGAAGACGAGCCTGTTACAAGAAATCTTCAAACACTAAAGCTCGTTTTAATCGTTTCTTTTTAATAAAACCACCCAAAACCTGTTCTTCGAAGATTCACACCTACAAGTGAAAACAGAAACCGTAAGAAGGATAAACGAGTTGTTCCTTACCACATATTGATTCGCGTGTGTGTGGGAGAACGAGTTTGAATGAAAAAACCACAATAAAACAACGAGACAGTAAGATATGGAAGTTTGATGAATGCGATTCGCGAAGAAGAGAGTGACAATTTGGGAATTTTTTGACGAATTCGGATAAGTGAATTCAATTTGAAGGTTTAAGTTAGAAAAGCTTCGCTGGCCGAAAGTTTGAAGTTGAGTTGAAGTTGGGCCTCATAACATTGGCCGAAAGGTTTAATTTTTCAAAACCGATTTGAGGCAAAATCCAAAAATCGACGAAAAAAACATTGGTTTCTTTCGCGGCGATGAACCCTCAAGTCAAAAATTCGTTTGTATCATTGATTATTTTTGACGGAGCAATAATGATGTTATTGTTCAAATTATGCCTATAAATAGACAAGACTCGAATCAATTCAAAATATCAAAGATCTACAGCTTACTCGTTGAATATCAACTCATTTTCAGCGTACTCACTTGCACAGATGAACTGGTTGCAGCAGCAAGACAATGAGACTGAGGACCATGGGGAGTTAAGGCGTTTTTTGAGCGCAATTAGGATAGGTCGTACTGGCTTTTGAGAGTGTTTTGCTTTATGTTGATTTAGGGACTTGGACCGACGCCGAGAAGGCAGACCCAAGGTGGTGGTTCCTCATAATGGATAGGATGATCTCGTCATTGCACTTGAATGTGTTCAGGTCGAGTTGGATGTTATTGTCTTTGGTCGATATCCACTTCGAGGTTGGGTAGACAAGAACCGCAGCTGTTGTCATTTTTTGTTGTTTTTCTTTTTCTTTGTTTTGGGCCTTTTCTTTTTACTTTTTTTTTTGTCGGACACTGGGAATTTCTTCCGAAACAGCAACATTAAAGAAAACGCGATTAGAATAGTAACGTGATGACAATTAAATGCTTTGTGCTGTGAATAGTGTCGACTAGAATGAAAATCGTTCTTGTGAGAATAAGTTCTCGGCCCAGTACTGTTCGGCCCATTTAAAGTTCAAGTAAGTTTTCAAAAAATTTCTTAAGTGAGGATCACGGGTTGGTTTGAAAGAGGTTCGCGGGTCTGTGAGGGTGAGAGTTCCCGAAATGAAGTTCGCGAACGCTGTGGTTTGCAAAGTGGCAATTCGCGAATGTTGAGGTTCGCGAAACTGTGAGACCAAGGGTTCGCGGATTGACTTAAATCAACGTAAGCGAGTGCAAGCCTACCAGTACGCGAAGTTTCGAATCGTGAATCCACGGGATCGCGAAGTCGAATTCGGAAAGCTGAGGGTCAAAATTGAAAAAGTCTATTCAGGAATTGAAAATGTCAATAATGAACTTGGACCCATGAAACACATTTAGGACTCGCGAAGTAGAGTTTGAAAAAATGTTTTAATTTAAAAACGAGCCGCGACCCAAAAAAAATTCCTTTATAAACACTGTTAGACGAAAAACTCAGATTTTCAAATCCAAAATGAAGAAGGCGAGCCTGTTACAAGAAATCTTGAAACACTAAAGCTCGTTTTAATCGTTTCTTTTTAAATAAAACCACCCAAAACCTGTTCTTCGAAGACTCACACCTACAAGTGAAAACAGAAACCGTAAGAAGGATAAACGAGTTGTTCCTGTTGGTCCCGATTGCACTAAACAAGGAATCAAAGAGGCTTTAATGGAATGAAAAGGGAGAGGATCTCACCTTCAAGTGTGTGTATTGTGTGAAAAATAGGATAAGCCTTTTGATCTTTGATTACCTTTCAAATTGTGTTGGTAAAACCTTATATACCACATTAACCCTAGGTATATTAAGGCCCATACACTAAAAATTTAAATAATTATATTCTAGTCCAAAGCCCAAGCTACAAAGATAATTACACTGTTAAACCCAAGACCAAAACTATTGACACAATCACTAAATATCCTAACAATCTCCCCCTTTGTGTCAATTGTTGGGAGTCTTGGATCTTTGGCGTTGTGATGGTGGATTAGCGTGTTAGTGTTTCGCGAAGTCCTAGCTTGAACTCGAAGGCGCGGAGATTCCTTCGACGGACCATTCGATCAGCTATAGCGTCGATGAACTTCGCGAACTTGGATCGGCAGTGTGGATCTTCTTCCGAAATGATGCGACAAATCCTCATGAGTTTGTCTTGGATGATGGTGAGCGTCCCATCTGAGAATTTTGCCACTTCGGAGCAGCGCAGCAGCCTCATCTTTCCTTTGTAGTTCGAGTAGGCGACCGCCGAATCATCTCCGTCGATCACATCGCCTTCTCGGTAGTCGTCCGAGTTCTTGAAAGATGGGCGAGTTAGGTTCACCTTCTTCAGGTTGTGCTCCACCGCCATCTGCAGATCGTGGGTGGCGAAGAATCTGACCTGTCGGAGCATATGGCGCTTGAGAGCTATGTAGCCCATGGTGATCGGTTCAGCCCGTACCAGGTGTCCAGAACTTCTGAGGACGAGTCTGAACTGCTTCATGGATTCCAGCATGCTGTACAGGTCACCCAAGCGCAGAAACTTGAAGTCCGCCTCACTGACTTCAGTGTAGTTCTCATCCTGCCTCATTACCGTGAACACTGGATAGTGAACACGTCCTTTCGATTCTTGACGGAGGTCAGTGACTTTGCAGATGGGGGCCCGATTCATTTCCAGAGCAATGTTTTCTTCATCGGACAGCGTCCTCTTTGTGCACTTGTGGCAAAGAAGACTCCATCGATAGTGCTTCTTCTTTTCTTCGCTCCAGTTCTGGATGTTCATTAGCTCGTATTCATCGAAGGTCGTTATGATCTGCTCCATGCGCCGCCAGATCCTCTTCCTGATCTCTTCTTGAAATGGCGCGGTGATCTTTTTGTTTTCCCACGGTGCTTCTGGTATATTCGCCGTGGGCACATCCGGTTGAGCAGCAGAAGCCTCAGCGTGCTGCGCTTGATATTGAAGGATGTTCTCGAGTTCGGCGGGTTCAGCATCGTATTCCTCTCCGTTCTCGTTGTCTGCAGTGTTGATCAGCGTGATTGAAGCTTCTTTTAGCAGACGTCGAGCATTTTCCACCAACTTCCTGGCTGCTACTGCATCGGCGGGTGTGTAGAGCCATTCATCGTTGAAGATGTAGGCCTCGATCTCGTTCTGTGCGCAGTAGACATACTCGGAAGCTACATTGGAGTCGGTATTGAGAGGGGTATGGCTGTGTGGTGGCGAGGGTGTTGCGTCGGAGGAGTTTGTGGATTGTGGGGATGGTTGTGGTGGAGATTCTGGTGGCTCGGTTGTGGTGATGGTTTTGGCGAGGATGATTTGAGTGTCGGGTGGTAGAGATGTGGTGGTTGTGGTCTCTAATGCCGATGTGACAGTTAGAGTTTCGGAGATGGTAGTAGGTGGAGGTGAGGGTGATTTGGCTGGTGACTCGGGGTTGATAGGGTGGGCTTTTTGGCTAGTGGGGTGTGAGGTTTCTGTTGCGGGCGTTGTTTCAGGTGCAGATGAGGAGGGCGGCGTCGATTGTATGGGTCCTTGAGTTTGTGAGGCTTGCGGCCTATTCTCCCCCTCGCGGCGATCTTGATCATCGTCTTGATCGGCGCGCCTGATCCCGCTCGACTCGCCGTGAGTGCGGCAAGCCATCGGTTGAGTCATTATCCTCTTCATTTGCTGTTCCTCCTCGTCGAGTTCTGCCATTGACTCGAATCTTGCTCGTAGGATGTAGAAGAGTTCCTTTGCGGAGATGGAGGAGAGAACAGCTTCAGCGTCCACATTTTGAGTTGGTGGTGGCGTCTCCGGGGCCACAGCTTTGCCTTTCTCGATGGTGGACGCATCGAGATGCGCGTAGACTTTATCGAGGATAGACGCCTCAAGAGTCTTTGCAAACTCTTGAAGACGAGTCTCTAACGCGGTCTCAGTCACGAACTGGGGTAAGTTTAACAAGTTGGAATCACGAAGAATTCCAACTGTCACCGAATCGGAGAAGATAGCCGATCGGCCGCCCGTTTGCACAGGACGGGAAAAGACGGGGTCACTCAGACTTCCCGATGGCATCATCGATGAGACAGACTCATTCGAATGATGGCCTAGGTCTTCCGCTCTCAGTCACAGAGACATCACCGAGCGTTCTGACAGAATCACGAAGACTCTGTAGTGCGGTAAAAGGTGTATGTGTCCTAGAAACGTAAGAAATTATGGGGAGTGAGGGCACTATACTCGATGTGCATGAAGAGGATACAGTCTGAGGCGAGGGACTGCTTGTTTCAACATCGACTATCTCCAAGCGGGATGTCGATGGCATACGTGGCTCCTCGTGGAATGAAATATCTTCCTGTAGAGAGGAAGATAAGTGGATTGGTGGGGTCGTTTGCGTGGTTGAGCCAGATGCCACGTCTTCTACTCGGGAGGTGAACACATCACCTCCTGTACCTATTGGTTCGGCTCGGCTTATATGTGGCTGAGGAGGTCGATCGTGCTTTTGTTTCGATCGACGCTCCGTGGGTCGGCTTACGTCATCCTCTCGCGGGTGGAAGAGGATGCAGCGCGACTCGATGACTTTTTGGAGGTGGTGGTGGGGTTTTGGCTAGTCCCGGGTTAGGAGCAGTGGGGTTGATCTGCGCCGTAGGGACAGTGGATAGTGGATGAGGGCTTTCGCGGAAAGAGGCTGTAGAGGCACGGTATTCTTGGACGTGCAGGTTGGTCGGTCGGCGTAGGCGAGGACGTCGTCTGGGATTATCATTGCGTGTCGATCTTTCGCCGGAGTGTTTTTCTTGGCGAACTTCTCGACAGTGGGGATTAGGAAGTGTTCCGTTGCCGGGCGGATGCGAATGTTGGTGGAGTGCAAGCGGATATGTTTGATGAGAGCTGGGAGCCACCGCATGTAGGGGACGAAGCGGTTTGTGACTCCCTTGGCGACTTCCCGGTCGCGACGTTGGATCATGGAGACGAGATCCATCCATATGATGTCGGCGTAGTTGTACTTGCGGTTGTGGGCGATGCCGGTTAGGATGGTGAGGATTTGAAAGTTTCCGCGGTCCTGACCAGCATGCTTCCCTGACATGCATTTGTTCACCAGTAGGTACAGCGTTCGCCACGGTTGAGGTAGATTGCGGGTGGTAACTTCACTGAGGACAAGTGGGCCCTTCTTCTTCTTTGTTTCTGGTTGATAGCCCAGTCTGTCTATGTCCTCGATGAGTTGTTCATGGGTTGGTAGCGGGTCGTATGGGGAGTAGACAGGGAGTTGAAGCACTTCTTGGAGTATCTTTCGAGTGAGGACCACCGTTTCTTGATCAATTATGGCGGATAAGTTTTTAGCAAGGTGGAGTGGTCCAGCTATCTGCAACGTGTGCCAGAATTGTTGAAGATATATTTGTGCTTCTGGCTCGCCATGAGTGAGGGCGTGGCGAAGTGGGTGCCCTTTGAGGATTTCTATAATGATGGGGGCATCGCACCGAAAGCTGTCCAAGTCCACCATGTAATTGTTGGGAATCAAGGCCGCCCATTGACTTGTTGGGAAGATCTGCTCGATTGGTGGGACATAGGTACGCGTGTTGAGCTCGATGCGAGCGATGTCCCTTTGGATTGCAGCCGCCTCAAGTGCTTCAAGTGTACCTTGATCTTTGTTGGTCATATCTGTGCTCGACAGTAATTGTAATATGATTAGTACGGATTAAATCGTGAGAACATGAACATGAAAGCAGCCTTAAATTACGAAATTTTTCAATACTTAGAAAATTTCTGTATTGAAGGTGTTTATGTGATATGCGAAAAGTTTGGTAAATGAGCTAGCCGAAGACAATTCTCGCATGTAGTGTAGAATTTCGCATGGGAAAAAAAAATTCGCACGTTAAGAAACTTCCAAGTTGTTCAAAAATTTTCGCACGTAATGTTAATTTTCACATATCAAGGAAATTTCGCATTCAGAGTAAGTTTTCGCATATAGCAAGGAAATTTCGCATTCAGAGGAAATTTTCGCATGTAGTGGTAATGTTTCGCAGGTTATAATATCTAGGCATGCCGAGAAAATTTTCGCAGATAGAGTAGGTTTTCGCATGTATTGAGAAATTTTCGCAAGTTATAGCACATAGACATGTCGTGAGAATTTTCGCATTTAGTGTAATTTTTTCGCATGTAATCCAAGAATTTCGCGGTGAAAATTTGTTCTAAAAACGGTATTAAATTTTCGCAGGTAGAAAGAGTTTTCAAGTTAACAAAAATTTCGCAAGTTTTGAATTTTCTCAAGTGATATAGAAGTTTCGCAGAGTGATGGAGCTTTGAAGAAAATCTACTTAAGTGATAAAAATTTTGGGGTTGAAATTTTGGGTCACTGTAGTTGCGAAATAGTGAAGATGCGAAAATATGTAATATGAAGTGATGTGTATGAGAATTTCGCGGGGCTTCACATGCTGTAGCAGCGAAATTTTTTAACATACGTAAATTCTCGGATGAAAGTTTTCGCAGGTCCTTAGTCACCGTAGCAGCGAGAAAATTTTAACGCTAGAGATTTCTCGGATAAAATTTCGCAGGACCTCACTCACTGTAGCACAAGAAATTTCTCGGAAAGAAAAAATTTTCGCGGGGCCTTGCTCACTGTAGCAGCGAAATCTAACGTTTAAAGCATTTTCTGAAAATTTTCTCGGTGAAGAACACTGTGCGAAAACGTGCGAAACGACGCAATGATTTTTTGCTTTAGACTTACTCAAATCTTAACCAAAATGCAATAGTCTGGACTCAATCGACTCGAAATTGGACGGGCAATGCATATTTCGGGGTTTTAAACACCAAAAACCTAACATGCGTCCTATTCAAAGCTGAGAAAAATTAATTTTAACCTAACAGATTTAACAAAACGGGGCTAAAAACAGGATAAAAACGAACGGAAATTGGTTTATTTGAGGTGTATTCATACCGAAAAGCTGATTTGCGACAATGGAGTTAGCAGGAAACGGATTTTGAATGCAGATTTGACGAGGACGACGATGCGAGGAGTTGAGAAATTTTTGAAAAGGGTTGCGAAATTTTTGAAATTTTCTCGGGTATTTGTAAGATTGTGAAAATCGTTAAGGGTTTTGGGGTTTTAGGGATTTTGTTACTGTTTTATGCGAAAGTTTTGAGTTAATGGGCCGAAATTCGTGGGCTTGGTCAAAATTGGATCCAGATCTGATTTTTGCGGACTTGGTCAAAATTGGGTCCAATTAAAGTTCAATTTGTCCAATTTTGACCCTGTTTGACCAGAAATTTTAAAAATTCAACCCAAAAAAATAGGCAAAATCAGAGACTCCCCCTTAATCGAAATACTTCCTTTTTAAATAATGTAAAAATCAGAAATTCCCCCTTAATCGAAAACTCCCCCTCAAAGGACATTATTTAGAAGACACATAGAGAATGAAATGAAGTGAAAGGACATATGTACACTTTATCAAAGTTCATGTAGGGTCGATTGATCACAGCTGAATATTCAACATCCCCAACATAGTCACAAGGTGTTGGAATCGTTTGGCATCCAACGGTTTTGTGAAAATGTCGGCCAGCTGATCTTCGGTTGTGACGTAGTGCAATTCAATCGTCCCTTGTTCGACATGTTCTTTGAGAAGTGGTGACGAATATCTATGTGTTTCGTTCGCGAGTGATGTACCGGATTACTCGTCATTGCAATTGCACTCTTAGAGTCACAATAAATGGGAATTTTATCAACATGAAAATTAAAATCTCGTAGTTGGGTTTTCATCCACAAAAGCTGTGAACAACAACTAGCGGCGGCGACATATTCTGCCTCCGTCGATGAAGTTGAGACACAGTTTTGTTTTCGAGACGACCAACTCACGAGTTTACCGCCCAAGAAGTGTGCAGCTCCAAAGGTGCTTTTCCTATCCATCTTGCATCCTGCATAATCCGAGTCAGAGAATCCAACCAGTTTGAAGTCCGATCGAGTGGGGTACCACAAACCCAGATTGGGTGTTCCTTTGAGATAGCGGAGAATCCTTTTGACAGCAGTGAGATGGGATTCCTTAGGTGTAGCCTGGAAACGAGCGCAGATTCCTGTCGAGAGAACGATATACGGTCGACTAGCAGTGAGGTACAGAAGAGAGCCTATTATCCCTCGGTATATGGTTTGGTCAACGGGAGCACCAGATGGGTTTGCGTCGGGTCGGCCAGAGGGTGACATAGGTGTAGCAGCAGTCTTAGCATCCTTCATGCCATATTTCTCGAGGATGTCATGGATGTATTTGGACTGGTTGATGAAGATTCCGTCGGGGAGTTGCTTTACTTGAAGACCAAGAAAGAAATTCAGCTCGCCCATCATACTCATTTCGAATTTCCCTTTCATCAATTCTGCGAACCCTTCACACATTTGTGGTTCGGTCGATCCAAAAATGATGTCATCGACATAAATCTGTACAATCATGATGTCCGGACCACTCCGCTTGGTGAAGAGAGTTGTATCCAGAGATCCTTTCTTAAATCCAGACTGAACAAGGAAGTCTGAAAGGACGTCATACCAAGCTCGGGGAGCCTGTTTTAGTCCGTAGAGGGCCTTGTAGAGTCGATATACGTGATGAGGAAACTCTTCGCTCAAGAACCCTTCAGGTTGATCAACGTACACTTCTTCTTTGAGAAATCCATTCAGAAATGCAGTCTTCACGTCCATTTGGTAGACTTTAAAGCTCTTAGCCACAAGTCTTGCTTTGTTGCGGATGACAACACCGTCTTCATCCTTTTTGTTCTTGAAGATCCACTTTGTGCCGATAATGGATCTATTGTGAGGTCGTGGTACGAGTTCCCAAACTTGTAATCGTTCAAACTGATTTATTTCCTCCTGCATTGCAATCAGCCAATCCGGATCGTTGAGAGCTTCAGCTACTCGTGATGGTTCGACTTGACTGAGATAGCAAGCAAACAGACTTTCATTCATTGTAGCGGAACGCGTCGAAACACCGGATATGGGATCCCCAATAATCTGATCGGTAGGATGAGAGCGAGCCCAAAGTGGTACATTGGTCTGTGAGGAGCTGGCCGCATTTGTATCGATTGGAGACTCATCAGAGTGGGCTCCGATGTCCGAAGAAGAGATCTCAACCGTAGTAGATTGAGAAAGTTCAGCATCAGGATCAACAATGTTCCCGGGGTTGGGTAAAATGTCGTCTTCATTGAGATTGAGATCATCCAAGTTTGGCGGGACGACATCATTGCTGATAGCTGGTGGTGTAGGTGGGGTGGGTGCAGCGGTAGTTTGAGTGGTGGCGACGGGAGTCTTGGGGACTGGATAGAAGTACTCGAAGAGTAGATTGAGATCCAGTTCACCAGAATGGCCCTCAGATGAGGAAGTTCCCGTCGTTGAAGGTTGACCTCTTGTCAACGACTGTAGAAGACCTGGTTCTGGACTGATATGAGCAGAACCTATGAGGTCGCCTTCGCTTTCGTCAAATGTGACATTTGTGCTCTCTATTACTGATCGTTTCTCCCTAAGATAGACTCTGTATGCCTTTGAGTTCAGCGAATATCCAACAAAGATTCCTTCAAGTGCTTTTGGATCAAGCTTCCCAAGATGTTGGCGATCATTGGCCACAAATGGATAGGATGATCTCGTCATTGCACTTGAATGTGTTTTGTTTTATGTTGATTTAGGGACTTGACCGACGCCGAGAAGGCAGACCCAAGGTGGTGGTTCCTCATAATGGATAGGATGATCTCGTCATTGCACTTGAATGTGTTCAGGTCGAGTTGGAAGTTATTGTTTTGGTCGCTATCCACTTCGAGGTTGGGTAGACAAGAACCGCAGTTGTTGTCATTTTTTGTTATTTTTCTTTTTCTTTGTTTTGGGGATTTTTCTTTTTGCTTTTTTTTGTCGGACACTGGGAATTTCTGTCGAAACAGCAACACGAAAGAAAACGCGATTAGAATAGTAACGTGATGACAATTAAATGCTTTGTGCTGTGAATATTGTGGACTAGAATGAAAATCGTTCTTGTGAGAATAAGTTCTCTGCCCAGTACTGTTCGGCCCATTTAAAGTTCAAGAATGTTTTCAAAAAATTTCTTAAGTGAGGATCGCGGGTTGGTTTGAAAGAGGTTCGCAGGTCTGTGAGGGTGAGAGTTCGCGAAATGAAGTTCGCGAACGCTGTGGTTTGGAAAGTGGCAATTCGTGAATGCTGAGGTTCGCGAAACTGTGAGACCAAGGGTTCGCGGATTGACTTAAGTCAACGTAAGCGAGTGCAAGCCTACCAGTTCGCGAAGTTTCGAATCGTGAATCGCGGGATCGCGAAGTCGAATACGCAAAGCTGATGGTCAAAATTGAAAAAGTCGATTCACGAATTGAAAATGTCAATAATGAACTTGGACCCGTGAAACACATTTAGGACTCGCGAAGTTGAGTTTGAAAGATAAAAAAATGCTTCAATTTAAAAACGAGCCGCGAACCCCACAAAAAATTCCTTTATAAACAGTGTTAGACGAAAAACTCAGATTTTCAAATCCAAAATGAAGAAGACGAGCCTGTTACTACAAATCTTCAAACACTAAAGCTCGTTTTAATCGTTTCTTTTTAAATAAAACCACCCAAAACCTGTTCTTCGAAGATTCACACCTACAAGTGAAAACAGAAACCGTAAGAAGGATAAATGAGTTATTCCTTACCACAGATTGATTCGCGTGTGTGTGGGAGAACGATTTTGAATGAAAAAACCACAATAAAACAAAGAGACAGTAAGATCTGAGAAGTTTGATGAATGCGATTCGCGAAGAAGAGAGTGACAATTTGGGAATTTTTTGGCAAATTCGGATAAGTGAATTCAATTCGCGAATTAGGTTTAAGTTAGAAAAGCTTCGCGGGCCGAAACTTTGAAGCTGAAGTTGAAGTTGGGCCGCGTAATTTTAGAGAGGGCCCACTATCCAGTTCGCGAATTGATCTTTACACTGATGTCGTGAACTGAAGATGATAATTTGACGAATTCGCGAACTTGGTTAAAGACAAAGTACGTGAAGTGAATTCGCGAATAAAAGATTTTGGAAACTTGAAGTTGAGGATTAGCGAATTAGGTGTTGGGCAGATAAACTCAGGTTCCAAAATCTCCCTTAAACTGATAAATTCAAAATTTTCTACTGATTTCAAACATAGAATTTCAAAGTTTAGCCTCATAACATCAACTTAAGTCAATCAAACAGCAATAATATCAAATCGACGAGTTTTTCAAGCACGCTTAACTTCCCAGGGGGTCACCCATCCCTAGATTGCCCCAAGTCAAGCACGCTTAACTTCGGAGTTTCTATAGATGGACTCCCGAAATGGTAGGTCGACCTTGGTGATATGAGTAGTACTATCAATTCTTTTATACGATTCTTAGCCTGACACGCCCATACATTGTCAGTCTCAGGATCCCCTCTCATTCTGGTGTTGGATCGGTTCGTTCATGTACCCCTTCGCCTAGAAGCCTACCAGGAGCCGCTCATTGTCCGTGCACCCTGGCACCGGCGATCACTCCCCGCCCTCTTCGGCCCCGGGCGTCACATGCCCACCAGCTTCCGCCTGGTTCGTCCCCGAACCAACACCGTACTGCGAGAGGTTGTGCTCTGATACCACCTGTAACGACCCGTCCCATACCGGGTGTCACTATAGCATCGGTCCCTACCAGGACCAATGGGGTTGGGCCCACCACACTCCGACTGATAGTCTAGCCCCACTGTACCACCATTTAACCTTTTAGCGTGCTTCGTGCACTCGCTCACACGCACCCTGAGAAACTTCCCAGGGGGTCACCCATCCCTAGATTGCCCCAAGTCAAGCACGCTTAACTTCGGAGTTTCTATAGATGGACTCCCGAAAAGGTAGGTCAACCTTGGTGATATGAGTAGTACTATCAATTCTTTTATACGATTCTTAGCCTGACACGCCCATACATTGTCAGTCTCAGGATCCCCTCTCATTCTGGTGTTGGATCGGTTCGTTCATGTACCCCTTCGCCTAGAAGCCTGCCAGGAGCCGCTCATTGTCCGTGCACCCTGGCACCGGCGATCACTCCCCACCCTCTTCGGCCCCGGGCGTCACATTATGCCTATAAATAGACCAGACTCGAAGCAATTCAAAATATCAAAGATCTACAGCTTACTCGTTGAATATCAACTCATATTCAGCATTCTCACTTGCACAGATGAACTGGTTGCAGCAGCAAGACGATGAGACTGAGGAACTGGTTGCAGCAGCAAGACAAGAACCGCAGCTGTTGTCATTTTTTGTTATTTTCCTTTTTCTTTGTTTTGGGCTTTTTCTTTTTGCTTTTTTTTGTCGGACACTGGGAATTTCTGCCGGAACAGCAACACGAAAGAAAACGCGATTAGAATAGTAACGTGATGACAATTAAATGCTCTGTGCTGTGAATAGTGTGGACTAGAATGAAAATCGTTCTTGTGAGAATAAGTTCTCGACCCAGTACTGTTCGGCCCATTTATAGTTCAAGTAAGTTTCCAAAAAATTTCTTAAGTGAGGATCGCAGGTTGGTTTGAAAGAGGTTCGCGGGTCCGTGAGGGTGAGAGTTCGCGAAATGAAGTTCGCGAAGGCTGTGGTTTGCAAAGTGGCAATTCGCGAATGCTGAGGTTCGCGAAACTGTGAGACCAAGGGTTTGCGGATTAACTTAAGTCAACGTAAGCGAGTGGAAGCCTACGAGTTTGTTAGGAATATTTTAGAAGTGTCCAAAATATTAATTCTAAGTCTTGTAATTTCTTTTTAATGTATTTTATAGATGTTTTATTTATGTAATTGGGTTGTATTTGTAATGGGCTTGTTAGGGGCCCAATGGGCTTAAATACCTCACAAGGTATTTAAGCTTAAACCCTAACTTCATTAATGTAAGTTTCCATTTTGCTAAAATCTCACGTACTCAACACTAAACCTCAAAAGCACACTATTCACAATCTACGAAGGTTTAATCTGTTGAAGTGTTCTTGGATAATCTGGAATTACAAGTGGTATCAGAGCCAAGCGTGTAGGTGAGGAAACTTCATTTCAAGCTTTTAGGAATTAAGCAGTTTGAACTCTTGCGTGGTTGCTATTCTCTGTTTCAAAGCTTAGACTCTTGTGTATAAGCCATTCTCAGAGATACTTTGTTTGTTAAGGCAAGCTTGTGTTGCTATCAATTCTGAGTCATCAAAGTGGTCTCCGTGGAGGTTTTATCAGTTTTGTTGGATTTCTGTCTAAAACATTTGAAGAACTGTCCTGTTCTTCAGTGTGTTCTTGAGTTTACGAACGGAACTATTTTTGGGAACTAGGATTGCGAACTCAAGGATTTCTTTTAGTTTCACGGCTCATTCATCTCACAAGGATACTTTGCGATTCTAAATCTCCACACTTGGTTTGCTGTTTTTCAAGTTTGCGCATCGACACTTCGCAAAGTTATACTTTGCGGGTTCTACGTTACCAAGCCGACAGTTCACAAAGATCAACGTCTAGAGTTCTCCTTCACTTCACGGGTTCATTCTTCAACTCGCAAAGTCAAGTCTTTGCGAACTCCTATCTTTTTGCGAATCCGAAACACTTTGCGACCTCTTGACACTTTGCGAACTTGTTACTACTTTACAAAGTCAGGTCTTTGCGAACTCCTATCCATTTTGCGAATCCGAAGCACTTTGCGACCTCTTGTCACTTTGCGAACTTGCCACTACTTTACGAAGTCAGGTCTTTACGAACTCCTATCTATTTTGCGAATCCGAAGCACTCTGCGACCTTTTGACACTTTGCGAACTTGGCACTACTTCACGAATTCAGGTCAATTTGCAAACTCAAATAGTACTTTGCGAACTCTACTCACCTCGCGAATCAAGATCGTTTGCGAATCTTCTCATTAACCCGTGAAGCGATGACTTTTCGAACTCACGATCAATTCGCAAAGTAACAAATCACTTTCTCAATTCGCAAACGAGCAAAATACCTCAATTCGCAAACACTTTGTCCTATCCACTCTTGCGATACATACCCATATATTTCAAAATCAATTCTAAATTTGATTTTGACCAAAATTCACAATTCAATTCCAATTTTCCTCACATTACAAGTTAACGATCATATCCAAAACACAAGCAATGGACTCTTTCAGCATGGGAAATGATGTTAGACCTCCCATCATCCGACATGGAGAATACGCAGTCTGGAAGAGAAGATTCATCAACTTCATAGAAAGCAAGGACAATTCTGAGAACCTGCTGGAATCTATTTACAATGGACCCACACAGTATTGGACCATAATTCCCGCCACTACTGACACCACTCCTGCAAGAGAGGAACAGAGGATCTTGAAAACTGCTGACCAATGCAGTGATGAAGAAAAACTGCGACTAAAGGCAGACAAAGTGGCGAAATCATACGTGATGCAGGCCATTCCCAATGACATTTTAATGCAACTCGAATGTGGTGATAGCGCAAAAGAAATGTGGGATGCTCTTCGAATCATGATGCAGGGGACAGAAGTCAATACAATGGCAAGAATGGCGAACACACTCATCTCTTATGACCCCTTTCATGCTAACAAAGGGGAAACTCTCCAAGAAACCTTCCATCGATTTCTTGTTCTTCTAAATGAGCTAAAGATGAATGGAGTCACAAAAAGCGTAATGGAGATCAATATCAAATTCTTAGGATCACTTCATCCAGAATGGGAGGCTACTGCAATTATGATAACATTCATACGTTATTCGACTACCTCAATCAACATTCCAATCATGTGGAGAAACGAAGGGAGGAAATCAAATCAATAGGAAGCGACTCACTTGCTCTTATGACTGAACGATCATCAAGAAAACAAACCAAGGACAAAGAAATTTTGCAGTCATCACAAGTTAAGGAAGGAGGAGACTCTGATTCTGATGACGAATCCAAGGATCTTTCTAAAAATGGAGACCAGGAGATTACTCTCAAGGATCTTGCTAAGCAACTCGCTCTGGTCTCAAATTTTGTGCAGAAGAAATTTTATAAGAAGACTGGATCCTCCTCTAATCGTCAAAGAACCTCCTCCAACTCTAGAGGAAAGACTCAGGATGAGGAAAACAACTCTGAAACTCCTCATCAAGGCGGAAAATGCTTCAACTGCGGAAAGATTGGACACTTTGCTAGAGAGTGCAGAATGCCCAAGAAAAAGGATGTTAACTATTACCGTCGAAAAGTTCAATTAGCTGAACAAAAGGAAAAGGGACTGGTCTTAATGGCAGAAGAGGACCATTGGCTTGAAGATACCTCAGATAGCGAGAATGAGAACGCGGCACTGATGGCCAAGCTGGATGACGAAGAAGATGGAGCTGGAGCTGAAGGAGGCGAGTCAGACAGGGAAACCTCTAACAATTCAAAAATGGTGGAGGTAAGTGAAACAGATTATGATTCTTTACTTAAGATGAAAAATGAATTTTTATCCCTATATAAATCTAACAAATTAAGTAAAAGAAAAATCAAGGAACTAGAAGCTAACTTAGAGAAGAATTTAGTAGTATTAGATAAGTTTAGATATGATTATGCATGTGAGAAGAATCGTGTAATTGTAGCAAATGAAAAAATTGCTAAGCTAGAAATACAAGTACAAAAAACTGAAGCTAAAGCCAAAGATTTAGAAAAGGAAATGAAATCTCATAGAGATCAGGCAATGGACGCTACAATTAAATATGACTTACTAAGTAAAGAACGGGAAAAACTATACTCCAAAATAAAAAAATTGGTGGATCTTTTAACCCGACGAGATCAATCGGAACAAAAAAACTTTTTAAACAAACCAGCTAACATTGATTTTTACAATCCTTATAAGGGACTAGGTTTTGAAAACCCATGTAAGTTAAAAGAAGGCATATCAAGTTCACCCTATCTATACGATCTTAAATTTATGCAGACAGGTTGCCTTGCGAATCTAATGTCTTTTGTCAGTGAAAATGAGACAACAACACACAGTGAAACTCAAATATCTTTTAACTACACAGAATTAAATGATAGTTATAAAGAAAGAAATTGTCCAGCAATAACTGAATTTGAGACAGATATTTTTCACCCAAATGAAGGAGAAACCTCAGGTACTTCGGAAAATAAGACAACCGATGATTACATATGCAACTGGATATATGCCTGATTGCATAAAGAAAATCAGTGATCTTCACTCCACTCTCGAAAGCGAGAGAAAGTCATTTGATGAAGAAAGGCAAAAACTTCTTCATGAAATATCTTCACTTAAAGAAAAATTAAGATTACACACGATTTCATACACCTTAATTTCAAATGACAAAATATCCTGCACTAATTCATTAAAATTTTCAGGACCCACAAAAGAGCCATTGAAGGGTCAAGTATGGGTTAAAAAGGAAGATATCTTGAAGGAGAATCGCGATCTTAATGCACCTTTTGTCATTGAGTATTTTCCTTCCAAAACCTTTGTACCATCTTTATTTTGTCATGTATCGAAAAAATTATCTTCTTCAACAAAAACAAAGCTTTCCATGCGTGATCATGTCACCAAACAAACTCACAAAACAATTCCTAAAAACAAAACTACAACGTCAAAACAAGAATCAAAATCAAAAGCTATCAAAGAACCTGTCAAACTTACAAAAACCAAAAAACTCGAGTCTAAACCTAAGACAAAAAGACCCTCACTAGAGCACAAATGGATTCCAAAGCTTCAACCTGCAGGAACACAAATTCCTATCCTAGAAATAGGTAGTGACTCTGTGTCATCCCTTAACAAAGGAAAATCTAGGGAGTCTAAACGGACTAACAAAATTGACAGAGGTGGACCCATATTTCAATGGGTACCTAAAACCCTCTAGTTCTCTTTTTGCAGGCCCTTCATGTGTGGTACTTAGATTCTGGTTGCTCCACACACATGACTGGGACAAAGGAACTGTTGAGCAACTACGTTGATAGACCTGGAGGACTGGTACGCTTTGGTAATAGCAATGGAGCCAGAATCCTTGGTCATGGCGATCTCATATGCAATCGACTCACAATTAAACAAGTCTCGTATCTTGAAGGACTGACACACAACCTCTTATCAATAGGACAGCTCAGTGATTTTGGACTCCAAGTTGTGTTTCTAAAGAAAACTTGCAAAATTCTCAATGCCAATGGTGAAGAACTCCTCACTGGAACTCACAAGACAAATCTTTACACCATTGATATTAGAACTGTCAAACCAAAGACTGATATCTGCCTAATCTCCAAAGCAACTTCAACTCAAAATGATTTATGGCACCAACGGTTATCTCATCTTAACTTCAAGACCCTCAACAAGCTATCAACCAACAAATTGGCTATTGGACTACCACCACTGAAGTATCAAAAAGAGCATATATGCTCTGCTTGTGAGAAAGGAAGAATGAAGAAAGCTTCACATCCTACAAAACACACTGCATCCACTCAACATCCTCTAGAGCTTTTACACATGGATCTGTGTGGCCCAATGCGAACTGAAAGCATAAGTGGAAAGCGATATATGCTGGTTATCGTTGACGACTATTCCCGATATACTTGGGTACGCTTTTTACGGACTAAATCAGAGACAGTCGATCATATTCCAAACCTAATCAGAACAACGCAGAACCTACTCCAGAGTAGTGTTAAAATAGTTAGATCAGACAATGGAACAGAATTCAAGAATCAACAGCTCAGCGACTTCTACGAATCCATAGTGATTACCCAACAGTTTTCTGCTATCTACACACCTCAACAAAATGGGGTTGTCGAAAGGCGAAATCCAACACTCGTAGAGGCTGCTCGAACAATGATCATCCAATCGTCACTACCTCATTTTCTTTGGGCTGAAGCAATGAATACTGCTTGTTATACACAGAATCGCACAAACATTCATCTAAGATTTGGAAAGACGCCCTATGAACTTATAAATGGAAGACTGCCCAACATTGCTCATTTTCGAATCTTTGGATGCAAGTGCTTTGTCGCCAACGACCGCGAAGACAAGTCCAAGCTTGATCCAAAAGCAACTGAAGGAATCTTCGTAGGCTACTCTGCACAATCTAAGGCGTACAGGATATTTCTCAGAAACAGAAGGATGATCATTGAAAGTATAAATGTCACCTTTGATGAGGGACTCGAACTTTCAATTGGACATAGCAGTTTGGGACAAGTCTCTAGAACACCACACCTTATTCATTCTCATAAAGAAGAAGGAGAATGTTCGAGAGATGCCTCTAAATGGAACTCTTCAGATCAACAAGCAACTGATTACTCTAGACAAAGCAACCCCACATGCTTCACTCAACGAGCTCAAGAAGAACGAGATCTGGATCTACTTTTTCAGCATATTTATATCTCTCAAAATCAGACAAGACCATCCATTGATCCATTTCCAAATACTGAATCCAATCCTAGTTCGTCAAGTCATGATTCAGAACCTATTCCTAACCAGACAATTCCTACCTCAGATGCAGAAGCCTCAACCCCAACAACTTGACAACTACGCAGACAGAGGTCTCCTCTTCAACTTTAGCCGGCAACATTACCGCATCTGCAATCGACTATCCACTAAGTGAGGAATCGCAAATAGACGAAACGACATTACCCCACGAAAAGAAATGGGTTCGACATCATCCTACTGATCAAATAATAGGAGATCCCAATACAGGAGTAACGACTAGAAGAGCACTTTCAAATGAATGTCAGTTCACCTGTTTCTTGAGCCAAACAGAACCAAAAAGAGTAGTTGACGCACTACGGGATCCTAACTGGATAGTGGCTATGCAAGAGGAGATTAATCAATTCGAACGTCTCAAAGTCTGAAACTTAGTTCCTCGTCCAAAAGGAAAAACTGTGATCGGAACAAAGTGAGTATTTAAAAACAAAAAGGATGAAGATGGTGTTGTAATTCAAAACAAGGCTAGGCTTGTTGCTAAGGGATATAATCAACAGGAAGGAATTGATTACGATGAAACGTTTGCCCATGTAGCTAGAATCGAAGCTATTAGGTTATTCCTTGCATACGCAGCACACAAAGACTTTACTGTCTATCAAATGGATTTAAAAACAGCCTTCTTGAACGGAATTCTGAAAGAAGAAGTGTATGTGTCACAGCCAGACGGATTTCTCAATGCTGATCATCCCGACTTTGTTTACAAACTTGACAAATCACTGTACGGACTTAAACAAGCTCCAAGGGCCTGGTATGAGGTGCTATCCGACTTTCTTATCTCCTCAGGTTTCACTAAAGGAAAAATTGACACTACCTTGTTCGTAAAGAAAGATGGTTCTGATATCATGCTTGTGCAAATCTATGTGGATGATATTATTTTTGGCTCTACTAATCCTAAACTTTGTGAAGAATTTAGCATTCTGATGCATTGAAATGAGTATGATGGGAGAAATGTCATTCTTCCTCGGATTACAAATCAAACAACTTCAGGATGGGATTTTTATTAATCAATCAAAGTACATTCACGATATTCTCAAAAAGTATGGGATTGACAAGAGCAAATCATCGAGTACACCTATGTCCACATCATGCTCGCTCGATGCAGATCACTTAGGTGAACCTGTAGATGTTACTCATTACCGAGGGATCATTGGATCATTACTCTACCTCACAGCCAGTCGGCCAGACATCTTATTCTCTACATGTCTTTGTGCTCGATTTCAAGCTAATCCCAAGGAGTCGCATCTTCATGCCGTCAAAAGAATCTTGAAGTATCTGAAAGGAACACCAGACCTTGGACTGTGGTATCTCAAGAACTTAAATATGAAACTAATAGGGTATTCTGACGCAGACTTTGCAGGTTGCAGATTAGACAGAAAAAGCACTTCTGGACACATCCAATTCCTAGGCGACAAGCTTGTATGTTGGGCCTCGAAGAAACAAAATTGTGTGTCAACTTCCACGGCGGAAGCAGAATACGTTGCTGCAGCCAGTTGCTGCTCACAAATTTTGTGGATCAGAACTCAACTACGGGACTACGGGTTCGATCTAAATAGAATTCCTATTTACTGTGATTCCAAGAGTGCTATTGCAATTACATGTAACCCTGTTCATCACTCACGCACTAAGCACATAGATCTTCGCTATCACTTCATAAAGGATCACGTAGAGAGAGGCATAATAGAAATGTACTTTGTCAATACAGAGATTCAACTAGCCGATTTGCTTACAAAAGCATTGGATGAAAAACGCTTCCAATTCTTAGTAGCAAAGTTGGGAATGTTGAACCTCAACTTTTAATTTTGCCTATGCCCTCCTACAGTTCATCTGTCTGCTATGTTACTAATCTCTTATTCTGTGCGTGTTTATTATGTTAATTGGTTTATTAGGACTTTATTTTTTTTTCCTTTGGTTACTATTTTTCTCTCTTTGGTTACTTTCTATTTTTCAATAAATTTTTCCTGTTTACAATAAGTCGATGTATCGCCAATGCTGATGGCCATACATCGAGGTGGAGAAAAGCTATATCCATGCATCGAGGGGGAGTGAGTTCAATCATTTTTCAGATACTCGATAGGTATTATATCTAGGGGGAGTTTTTCAACAAATTTTTATTCAAGAAACCCAAACATTTAGGGGGAGTTTTCGTACAATAACTCAAATACTTATTCAAAGAAATCCAAACATTTAGGGGGAGTTTTCGTACTCTCAAAAACTCGTATGCCCTATAAAAATCCAAAGCAGAATAGCAAGTAAAACAACGAATAAGCTCAAAAGAAGGTAAATCTCAAAAACAAGCATAATCAAATTATGCTCAAAGTTGCGTCTTAACTCTGCCTGTTCCTTGAGCTTCTTCTCTTCTTCTTGCTTCTGCCAATCCATCTGTAAACGAGAAAATAAGAAATTAGTTAGTTCTTAGATGTAAGGTACTTCTATGAGACTTGAGACATGTCTATTTATAAACTTGATGATGGAAACATAAGTCATTTATTGTCCCGACATTAAGACGAATTTTTGACTAAGGTGACGTTTTTTTTCCTTCTCCAATAAGGATATCGTATCATGAAAATCGATCTTAAATAAATCCATAGATTTGATATTATCCTTGTGATTGATTTGGGTCATTTCTAGATTACTTGATATAGTTGGTAAGTTGGAAATCTCGTACATTCATTTCTTCCTCTTCCTAGGTCAGTTTCTAAAATTTTATTGCAAATCAAGTATTAGGATTAAGATTCGCAAACTATACTCATTTGCGAATCAAAAGCTCAATTCGCGAACCATCTCCAATTTTGACCAGTCAATGGGTAAAATTGCGAACTCACAGCTCTCAAATCGCGAACTGATCTATTCGCAAACCACCGCGACTTTGCAATCTACTTAGAACTCGCAATCTACTTCGAATTCGCAATCTAGTGGGCCTTTACTTCAAAAATTTACAGCCCAGCTCTATACTAGGGTTCACACTTTAGGCCTGTAAATCCAGATTATCCAAGAACACTTCAACAGATTAAACCTTCGTAATATGTGAATAGTTTACTTTTGAGGTTTAGTGTTGAGTACGTGAGATTTTAGCAAAATGGAAACTTGCATTAATGAAGTTAGGGTTTAAGCTTAAATACCTTGTGAGGTATTTAAGTCCATTGGGCCCCTAACAAGCCCATTACAACTACAACCCAAATACATAAATAGAACATCTATAAAATACATAGAAAAGAAATTACAAGACTTAGAATTAATATTTTGGACACTTCTAAAATATTCCTAACATTCTCCCCCTAAGTGTCCAAATTACAATCGAGCAAATAAACTAAGTCTTCATTTCTTTTTCTTCGAGCGAGGTGGAGGTGGAGGTTCTCTATGAGCCAAGTAGGTCTTCCTGAATCCTAGGGCAGTCTCGAACTGTCTGATGTCGTTCCGAAGAACGATCCGATATCTGATCTTCTCGATGAGTTTCCGTAGGACATCTTTCTCTTCCAGTTCTGTTCCTTCTAGCTTGTCATCTTCGGAAACTGTCTTTTTCTTAGCCCGAAGTTGGTTGAGGATAATCTTCAATGTTCCATCTGAAAATTTGGAGATCTCTGACAGAAGTAGCACCTGCTTTACTTTCTTCTGAGCTTGTAGATAGGTGACCCCTGGTTGTGGTTCAAGGAAGATAAATCCCTCATCAAACTTTTCGAGATCCTTATATCTGTTGTCTGGACGCGTCAGGTTGACCTTGCTCATATTGCTTTCCAAGGCCATTTGGAAGTCATGAGCAGCGAAGTACTTGACCTGCCTCAGCATGCACTCCTTGATAGCTCTATAACCATCTCGTCTTGTGTGAGTGTCAAGGGGAAACTTATTGCGATAAATATTGTAGAGCTTGTTGAGTTCGCCCAGTGGAAGATAGGGAAGATCTGCTTCTGAATATTTTACGATTTTCCTGTCATAGCGATCAATAACAAAGACAGGGCCTACATATCTTCCTACCGCCCATTCGACATCCACAACATCACAGATGGCCGATTGATCTCTCATGTACTTCCTGTATTGATCTCTATTCATTCCTTTCTTGGCCGTGACTTCCCAGAGCATAATCTGATGGCTAAGTCCCCTATACGTCCCTCTTAGGTGCTCAAGGCCTCGAAGATTCAGCTCGTTGACTCCCTTTATTTCTTCTTCCTTCCTCCAGATCTTTGGATAAAGATCCTCAAGAAATGGTGCCTTGATCTTCGCGTTTCTCCAACGAGTTTCTATGAACTCGTAGCCTGGCGTTGGTTCCTCGGGCACCTGATGCTGAAGGAGTTCTGGAAGTTCTGGAAGATCTGCCTCTGGATTTTCTCCTTGCTCCTCTTCCTCTCGCTCGATGAAGCAGAAGTCTGCTGCTGCCGCCTTTAATAAATTACGAACGCTTTCAATCCTTAGGCGGGACTCTTCAGCTGTCTCTGTTCTCGTCATCCATTCCTCGTCTAAGATATATCTGTCAATGTAGTCTTGAGGATCCTTTTGAGGAGAGGTTGTAGTTGCTTGGACTGGTTGAGTGGAGATCCTCGAGGGAGCAGACTCGACTTCACCAAGGGAAGTTGTCTGGTTCGGCCCTGGTGTAGCTTGTCTGCCCCTGGAGGACCTTGGTGGTGGATTAGGTGGTCGTGACGAACTGCCTCCACGCGTTTGAACCCTGCGTCCTCTGCTTCTTCCGCCGCGAATAACAGGAGACTTGGTTCTCGGTCTCTTGCTTGTGGAATAAATTGTTTCTTGAGATGTAGTCTGTGGTGCTTGTGGGATAAGGTTGGTTTCTCTCAAGGTCTCACTCTCTCTTTCTCTCTCGCTTATTTCAGCTCTCTCAGTCTCACTAACCCCTGGGTTAGACTCAGGTGGGTTATCCTGTGTCGTGGGGTGAGGAACTTTGTAGTCTTTGCAGTATGCATCGATATGATCGGGGTTTGCAAGAATGAGTAACTCGTGAGGGATTGGCATTGCGGTGCGCGAGTATTTCTCATCAGACTTTCCTTTGTGAAGGTAGCGCAGTTTGGGTGGAGTGAAGTTTTCTTCCACGGGTCGTGATGGTATTCCTGTTATTGTGGTCAGAAAATGGTGGATGATAAGGGAGAACCACCGGAGATATGGCAAATTCTGTGGCTTTTTGGACTTAGTTCGTTGGTAAAGTTGGTCGTCGAGATCTGTGGTGATAAGTTTGGCAAAGTCGTAATTTCTTCGAAACACGATCCCATGGAAGATCCGAAGAATTGTGATATTGCATCTATCCCATCCTGAGTGCTTGGGTGAGAAGCACTTATTGACAAATGCAAAGAGCGTTCGCCATGGATGCGGGATCATGGAGTTCTGAAAATGAGAGACAAACTTGATCGGCGAGTAGTATCCCATCCTCATCATGTCCTCCAAGAGCTCATTTTCGGAAGCCTCAGGTTCGTATTGAGGTTGACTTGGCATTCTTAGAATACTACGAATGAGTTCCTTTGTGATGGTGACAGTCTCAGTTGCGAGTTGGGCCTCGTAGTAGATGCTATTATCTTGGGCAATTTTGGTCTTCATTGTCCCCCAGAATTGTTGAAGATAAACTGTAGGGACTTGGATCGAGGCCGAAAAGGCATACCCAAGGTGGTGATTTCTCAGAATGGATAATATGATTTCTTCCTTGCACTTGAATGTATGAAGATCAAGCTGGAAATTATTGTCCTTGGTCGTTATCCATTTTGAAGTTGGGTAGACTAGATCCGTTGGTGTCGTCATTTTCCTTTTTTTTTTTTGTTGTTTTTTTTTTTTTAAATATATTTTTGACACCGGGAAGTGCTGCTGAGACTGCAAGAAGAAAGAACAATGGAATCAGTATCATGATATTATAACAATTGAATATCAAGAGAATGTTGTTAAAGTATGGGCTTTGAAACAAAAAAAATCGTTTAGAAAAGATTTGGCCCATTCCTGTTGGGCCCATTTATGTGTGACGAAATATTTTGGCCGAAAAATTTTCTAAGTATGGATTGCGGGTTGAGTTGAAAAAGAACTTTGCGAATTGAGCATTTGAAATATCAGGTAAACTATGAGTCACAAAGTACCAATTCGCGAAGTGAATCGTGCGCATATCTAAATGTGTAAACTTAGGATTCGCAAACTTGGAGTTCGCAAAGCAAACTTAGAATTCGCGAAGCAAAGCAAACTTAGAATTCGCAAAGCAAACTTAGAGTTCGCAAAATGAGCTTAGAATTCGCAAAGTAAAGCAATCTAAGAATTCGCAAAGTAGAATTCGCAAAGCAAACTTAGAATTCGCAAAGTAAACTTAGAGTTCGCAAAGCAAAGCAAACTAAGAATTCGCAAAGTAAACTTAGAGTTCGCACAGTAAACTTAGAGTTCGCAAAGCAAAACAAACTTAGAATTCGCAAAGTAGAATTCGCAAAGCGAACTTAGAATTCGCAAAGTAAAGCAAAGTTTGCGACTTTGACAGGATTTGCAAAGCAGAAGGTTTGCGATTTGTACAGAACAGTTTTTGAGTTCGCAAAGCTGTACTTCGACCGATTAAACGAAGAAATTTAAAATGAAATTAAAAGTTCTAATTAACTAGCAAACCCAGACACTCAAAAATCGAAACATTTACCCAGAGATACCCCAATCAGAAACAAAAAAAAAACATTTACAAAAATTCATCGATAATAAAAAATCCGAGAATGGCCCTGTTCTTCACGATTCAAACCTGCAAAGCTGAAAAGAAAGACATTTCATTGTAGGAATTATATCGAATGATTCCTTACCACCGAAACGTTTCTGAGAACGTGATTGTGAAAGAGAAACACACGTGAGGACTGGGATATGCTATCGAGACTGCGATTTGAGGTTCGCAGAATTTTATCTAAACTGACAGAGGTTTGCGATTTGAGAGTGTTGCGTGTTTGAGAGAGGTTTGCGAATTGAGATGGATTTGGGAAAGTTGAGAAATTTTTAGGGTTGAGAACATTTTGCGGGCCTGAAGAAAGATAAAAATGGGCCGCAAACTTCCCCCTTTTTCGATTTGAGGTTCGCAGAATATTGTAAAGTATGCGAACTTAATTTTAATAATTGATTTGCAAAATGACCTAGGAAGAAAAAGTAAGGGTACGAGATTTTCAAATTAGCAAAGACACCAAATAATGAAGACCCAAATACTACCAATTTGGCGCAATCAATCACGAGGATAACATCAAATCTATGGATTTTTAAGATCGATTTTCATGATACGATATCCTTATTGGAGAAGGAAGAAACGTCACCTTAGTCAAAAATTCGTCTTAATGTCGGGACAATAAATGACTTATGTTTTCATCATCAAGTTTATAAATAGATATGTCTCAAGTCTCATAGAAGTACCTTACATCCAAGAACTAACAAATTTCTTATTTTCTCGTTTATAGATGGATTGGCAGAAGCAAGAAGAAGAAAAGAAGCTCAAGGAACAGGCAGAGTTAAGACGCAACTTTGAGCATAATTTGAATATGCTTGTTTTTGAGATTTACCTTCTTTTGAGCTTATTCGTTGTTTTACTTGCTATTCTGCTTTGGATTTTTATAGGGAATACGAGTTTTTGAGAGCTCCCCCTAAATGTTTGGATTTCTTTGAATAAGTATTTGAGTTGTTGTACGAAAACTCCCCCTAAATGTTTGGGTTTCTTGAATAAGTATTTGAGTTGTTGTACGAGAACTCCCCCTAAATGTTTGAGTTTCTTGAATAAATATTCGTTGAAAAACTCCCCCCAGTATCTGAAAAATGATTGAACTCACTCCCCTAGATATAATGCCTATCGAGTATCTGAAAAATGATTGAACTCACTCCCCCTCGATGCATGGATATAGCATTTCTCCCCCTCGATGTATGGCCATCAGCATTGGCGATACATCGACTTATTGTAAACAGGAAAAATTTATTGAAAAATAGAAAGTAACCAAAGAAAGAAAAATAGTAACCAAAAAAAATGAAGTCGTAATAAAACAATTAACATAGTAAACACGCACAGAATAAGAAATTAGTAACATAGCAGATAGATAAATGGTGAACTGTTAGGAGGGCATAGGCAAAATTAAAAGTTGAGGTTCAACATTCCCAACTTTGCTACTAAGAATTGGAAGCGTTTTTCATCCAATGCTTTTGTAAGCAAATCGGCTAGTTGAATCTCTGTGTTGACAAAGTACATTTCTATTATGCCTCTCTCTACGTGATCCTTTATGAAGTGATAGCGAAGATCTATGTGCTTAGTGCGTGAGTGATGAACAGGGTTACATGTAATTGCAATAGCACTCTTGGAATCACAGTAAATAGGAATTCTATTTAGATCGAACCCGTAGTCCCGTAGTTGAGTTCTGATCCACAAAATTTGTGAGCAGCAACTGGCTGCAGCCACGTATTCTGCTTCCGCCGTGGAAGTTGACACACAATTTTGTTTCTTCGAGGCCCAACATACAAGCTTGTCGCCTAGGAATTGGATGTGTCCAGACGTGCTTTTTCTGTCTAATCTGCAACCTGCAAAGTCTGCGTCAGAATACCCTATTAGTTTCATATTTGAATTCTTAGGATACCACAGTCCAAGGTCTGGTGTTCCTTTCAAATATTTCAAGATTCATTTGACAGCATGAAGATGCGACTCCTTGGGGTTAGCTTGAAATCGAGCACAAAGACACGTAGAGAATAAGATGTCTGGCCGACTGGCTGTGAGGTAGAGTAATGATCCAATGATCCCTCGGTAATGAGTAACATCAACAGGTTCACCTAAATGATCTGCATCGAGTGAGCATGATGTGGACATGGGTGTACTCGATGATTTGCTCTTGTCAATCCCATACTTTTTGAGAATATCGTGAATGTACTTTGATTGATTAATAAAGATCCCATCCTGAAGTTGTTTGATTTGTAATCCGAGGAAGAATGACATTTCTCCCATCATACTCATTTCAAACTGTGATTGCATCAGAATGCTAAATTCTTCACAAAGTTTAGGATTTGTAGAGCCAAAAATGATATCATCCACATAGATTTGCACAAGCATGATATCAGAACCATCTTTCTTTACGAACAAGGTAGTGTCAATTTTCCCTTTAGTGAAACCTGAGAAGATAAGAAAGTCGGATAGCACCTCATACCAGGCTCTTGGAGCTTGTTTAAGGCCGTACAGTGATTTGTCAAGTTTGTAAACAAAGTCGGGATGATCAGCATTGAGAAATCCCTCTGGCTGTGACACATACACTTCTTCTTTCAGAATTCCGTTCAAGAAGGCTGTTTTTACATCCATTTGATAGAAGTGAAGTCTTTGTGTGCTGCGTATGCAAGGAATAACCTAATAGCTTCGATTCTAGCTACAGGGGCAAATGTTTCATCGTAATCAATTCCTTCCTGTTGATTGTATCCCTTAGCAACAAGCCTAGCCTTGTTCCGAATTACAACACCATCTTCATCCTTTTTGTTTTTAAATACCCACTTTGTTGAGGGTTTTGAAGTTAAGATGAGATAACCGCTGGTGCCATAAGTCATTTTGAGTTGAAGTTGCTTTGGAGATTAGGCAGATATCAGTCTTTGGTTTGACAGTTCGGATATCAATGGTGTAAAGATTTGTCTTGCGAGTTCCAGTTAGGAGTTCTTCACCATTGGCATTGAGAATTTTGCAGGTTTTCTTTAGAAACACAACTTGGAGTCCAAAATCACTGAACTGTCCTATTGATAAGAGGTTGTGTGTGAGTCCTTCAACATACGAGACTTGTTTAATTGTAAGTCGATTGCATATGAGATCGCCATGACCAAGGATTCTGGCTCCATTGCTATTACCAAAGCGTACCAGTCCTCCAGGTCTATCAATGTAGTTGCTCAACAGTTCCTTTGTCCCAGTCATGTGTGTGGAGCAACCAGAATCTAAGTACCACACATGAAGGGCCTGCAAATATAAAACTAGAGGGTTTTAGGTACCCATTGAAATATGGGTCCACCTCTGTCAATTTTGTTAGTCCGTTTAGACTTCCTGGATTTTTCTTTGTTAAGGGATGACACAGAGTCACTACCTATTTCTAGGATAGGAATTCGTGTTCCTGCAGTTTGAAGCTTTGGAATCCATTTGTGCTCTAGTGAGGGTCTTTTTGTCTTAGGTTTAGACTCGAGTTTTTTGGTTTTTGTAAGTTTGACAGGTTCTTTGATAGCTTTTGATTTTGATTCTTGTTTTGACGGTGTAGTTTTGTTTTTAGGAATTGTTTTGTGTGTTTGTTTGGTGACATGATCACGCATGGAAAACTTTGTTTTTGTTGAAGAAGATAATTTTTTTGATACATGACCAAATAAAGAAGGTACAAAGGTTTGGAAGGAAAATACTCAATAGCAAAAGGTACATTAAGATCGCGATTCTCCTTCAAGATATCTTCCTTTTTAACCCAAACTTGACCCTTCAATGGCTCTTTTGTGGGTCCTGAAAATTTTAATGTATTAGTGCAGGAAATTTTGTCATTTGAAATTAAGGTGTATGAAATTGTGTGTAATCTTAATTTTTCTTTAAGTGAAGATATTTCATGAAGAAGTTTTTGCCTTTCTTCATCAAATGACTTTCTCTCGCTTTCGAGAGTTGAGTGAAGATCACTGATTTTCTTTATGCAATCGGGCATATATCCAGTAGCATATGTAATCATCGGTGTCTTACTTTCCGAAGCACTTGAGGTTTCTCCTTCATTTGTGTGAAAGATGTCAGTCTCAAATTCAGTTATTGCTGGACAACTTCTTTCTTTATAACTAGCATTTAATTCTGTGTAGTTAAAAGATTTTTGAGTTTCACTATGTGTTGTTGTCTCATTTTCATTGACAAAAGACATTAGATTTGCAAGACATCCTGTCTGCATAAATTTGAGATCGTATAGATAGGGTGAACTTGATATGGCTTCTTTTAACTTACCTGGGTTTTCAAAACCTAGTCCCTTATAAGGATTGTAAAAATCAACATTAGCTGGTTTGTTTAAGAAGATTGTTTGTTCCGATTGATCTCGTCGGGTTAAAAGATCCTCCAATTTTTTTATTTTGGAGTACAGTTTTTCCCGTTCTTTACTTAGTAAGTCACATTTAATTGTTGCGTCCATTGCCTGATCTCTATGAGATTTCATTTCTTTTTCTAAATTCTTGGCTTTAGCTTCGGTTTTTTGCACTTGTATTTCTAGCTTAGCAATTTTTTCATTTGCAACAATTACGCGATTCTTCTCACAGGCATAATCATATCTAAACTTATCTAATACTGCTAAATTTTTTCTAAGTTAGCTTCTAGTTCCTTGATTTTTCTTTTACCTAATTTGTTAGATTTATATAGGGATAAAAATTCATTTTTCATCTTAAGTAAAGAATCATAATCAGTTTCACTTACCTCCACCATTTCTGCATTGTTAGAGGTTTCCCTGTCTGGTTCGCCTTCTTCATCTCTAGCTCCGTCTTCTTCGTCATCCAGCTTGGCCATCAGTGCCGTGTTCTCATTCTCGCTGTCTGAGGTATCTTCAAGCCAATGGTCGTCTTCTGCCATTAAGACCAGTCCCTTCTCCTTTTGTTCGGCCAATTGAACTTTTCGACGGTAATAGTTAACATCCTTTTTCTTGGGCATTCTGCACTCTCTAGCAAAGTGTCCAATCTTTCCGCAGTTGAAGCATTTTCCGCCTTGATGAGGAGTTTCAGAGTTGTTTTCCTCATCCTGAGTCTTTCCTCTAGAGTTGGAGGAAGTCCTTTGACGATTTGAGGAAGATCCAGTCTTCTTATAAAATTTCTTCTGCACAAAATTTGAGACCAGAGCGAGTTGCTTAGCAAGATCCTTGAGAGTAATCTCCTGATCTCCATTTTTGAAAGATCCTTGGATTCGTCATCAGAATCAGAGTCTCCTCCTTCCTTAACTTGTGATGACTGCAAAATTTCTTTGTCCTTGGTTGGTTTTCTTGATGATCGTTCAGTCATAAGAGCAAGTGAGTCGCTTCCTAATGATTTGATTTCCTCCCTTCGTTTCTCCACATGATTGGAATGTTGATTGAGGTAGTCGAACAGTGTATGAATGCTAACTTTGGTTAGGTCGTTCATTTGTCTTATCATAATTGCAGTAGCCTCCCATTCTGAATGAAGTGATCCTAAGAATTTGATATTGATCTCCATTACGCTTTTTGTGACTCCATTCATCTTTAGCTCGTTTAGAAGGACAAGAAATCGATGGAAGGTTTCTTGGAGAGTTTCCCCTTTGTTGGCATGAAAGCGGTCATAAGAGATGAGTGTGTTTGCCATTCTTGCCATTGTATTGACTTCTGTCCCCTGCATCATGATTCGAAGAGCATCCCACATTTCTTTTGCGCTATCACCACATTCGAGTTGCATCAAAATGTAATTGGGAATGGCCTGCATCATGTATGATTTTGCCACTTTGTCTGCCTTTAGTCGCAGTTTTTTCTTCATCACTGCATTGGTCAGCAGTTTTCAAGGTCCTCTGTTCCTCTCTTGCAGGAGTGGTGTCAGTAGTGGCGGGATTATAGTCCAGTACTGTGTGGGTCCATTGTAAATAGATTCCACAGGTTCTCGGAATTGTCCTTACTTTCTATGAAGTTGATGAATCTTCTCTTCCAAACTGCGTATTCTCCATGTCGGATGATGGGAGGTCTAACATCATTTCCCATGCTGAAAGAGTCCATTGCTAGTGTTTTGGATATGATCGTTAACGTGTAATGTGAGGAAAATTGAAATTGAATTGAGAATTTGGTCAAAATCAAATTTGGAATTGATTTTGAAATATATGGGTATGTATCGCAAGAGTGGATAGGACAAAGTGTTTGCGAATTAAGGTATTTTGCTCGTTTGCGAATTGAGAGTGAGTTCGCAAAGTTATCGCTTTGCGAATGATCGTGAGTTCACAAAGTTATCACTTCACGGGTTAATGAGAAGATTCGCAAACTAGCTTAATTCGCAAAGTGTGCAGAGTTCGCAAAGTGCTATTTGAGTTCGCAACTTGTCCTGAATCCGCGAAGTAATCTTGAGTTCGCAAAGTGCTATGAATTCGCAAATAAGCTGGAGTTCGCAAAGTGAGCAAAGTTCGCACAATGAAAAAATGAGATCGCAAACTGTCCAGGATTCGCAAAGCAGTTGTGAGTTCGCAAAGAGTCAAGAGGTCGCAAAGGATTTCCAATTCGCAAAGTGAACCGTGAGAACGCAAAGTGAAGAAAATCCTGAGACGTTGATCTTCGAGAATCTGACGGCTTGGTGACCTCGAACTCGCAAAGTAGAGCTTTGCGAAGTGTCGATCCGCAAACTTGAAAACAGCAAACAAGTGTGGTAATTTGGAATCGCAAAGTAGCCTTGTGAGATGAATGAGCCGTGAAACAACAGAAATCCTTGAGTTCGCAATCCAAGTTCCAAAAATAGTTCCGTTCGTAAGCTCAAGAACACACTGAAGAACAGGACTGTTCTTCAAATGTTTTAGACAGAAATCCAACAAAACTGAAACAAAACCTCCACGAAGACCACTTTGATGACTCAGAATTGATAGCAATACAAGCTTGCCTTAACAAACAGAGTATCTCCGAGAATGGCTAATAGACGAGAGTTTAAGCTTTGAAACAGAGAATAGCAACCACGCAAGAGTTCAAACTGCTTAATCCCTAAAAGCTTGAAATGAAGTTTCCTCACCTACACGCTTTGCTCTGATACCACTTGTAAATCCAGATTATCCAAGAACACTTCAACAGATTAAACCTTCGTAATATGTGAATAGTTTACTTTGAGGTTTAGTGTTGAGTACGTGAGATTTAGCAAAATGGAAACTTGCATTAATGAAGTTAGGGTTTAAGCTTAAATACCTTGTGAGGTATTTAAGTCCATTGGGCCCCTAACAAGCCCATTACAACTACAACCCAAATACATAAATAGAACATCTATAAAATACATAGAAAAGAAATTACAAGACTTAGAATTAATATTTTGGACACTTAAAATATTCCTAACAAGGCCCGCGAAGTTTTTTTTTGTTTATTTTTATCAATTCGCAAACTGAACTCGCAAAACAAAAATCCCAAATCATAAACCCTCCTTTGCGAATCCCGTCATCAAATCTTCCATCATCGCTTGCATATTCTGTGGTTGATTGCTAAATTGTTACCATCACATACTCGCGTCTTCTCTGTGGTATGTCTGCAACGTGCTGCTTTAACTCTTCTTCTTTTTCTTGTTTAACGATTGTTTTTCTTAAATCACAGGAGTGATTTCTCGAAGAACAGGTGGTTTTGCAGTTGGTTCCTGTAGAAATGTTGTAGTTTTAGTGATAATTTGAGCTTGTTTGTTTGATTTATGTACTGAAATCGGTTTATCTTCTCAAACGGTTTTTCAAATCGAGGGATTCCTTTTATCTGGGTTCGAAATCTTTTTAAAAAAGAGGGGGTACCTTTTTGATTCTTCAAAATGGAACTTTGTGGGTCCAAAAGTGTTTATTTTCAAACTCTCTAATTACTCACTTTGCGGCTTTTTACCGTCTGACTACGTAATTCGCAAAATTCGAAGATCGCGAATCTTGGGATTCATAAGTTTCAATCTGCGAAATGATACTTTGCGATTCCTGTTTGACCTGGTCAATTTGCGAATCCTGTCAGAATCGCAAACTTTCTGCTTTGTAAAGTTCAAACTGACTTGACTTAGTCAAAACCGCAAACCGCTCTGCTTTGCGAATTTAAATTTCCTTTATATTACGAATTCTAAGTATGTGAATGCAAGACACACTTCGCGTATTGGCGTTCGCAAACACTCAATTCGCAAAGTCCCTTCAACTAAACCCGCAATCATCCAGACTTAGAAATATTCCCTTTACATTGCGAATTCTAAGTATGCGAATGCAAGACACACTTCGCGTGTTAGCGTTCGCAACACTTAATTCGCAAAGTCCCTTTAAACTAAACCGCAATCCAGACTTAGAAAATTTTCGGCAAAATCTCTTTGAACATCAATGGGCCACAACAGGAATGGGCCAAATCTTTTTCTAAACGATTTTTTCTCAAAGCCCATACTTCAAACAACATTATTATTGATATTCTCTAGTTACTTTATCACGTCTCTAA
>JAPQWV010002062.1:0-65069 GCA_027422505.1 Craterostigma plantagineum | reverse complement strand
TGATATGCATGTTCAATGTGCTCCTTATGTGAGATGGTTTATTCTCCCGTTTAAAAAATACTAAGTGCGTAAAGGAGTTGGATTCCTGTCATCTATTATGCTCGAGCTGTTTAGCGTTGGGAAGATTTGCGATTTGTTTCGAGTAAGTTGGCGTCGTATATCCTGCCCAATGTTAGCGTCTCGGGTGCGTCTTGGACGCCGATCGTCATACCAGTCCGCCCCCACGAAGCGTATAGCAGCAAGGGGCGGTACATTTTGTGCGATTTGAGCATAAGTTAATAGGTCACACTTAGGCAGTTATACCCAATAAGCAGGGTTAGCCGTGAGGGTCAATGACTGAGACAAAGATAGTTGAAACTCTTTGGATAAGTTCACGTTTGACGTGACTTCAATAAGATTAGATGAGCCAAAGATTGCGTTAAAGGCTGAGACGAATCTAGTTGATGAGGGGACATCAACTGCACTATGAAACTTTCAACGAGGTTTCCGAAACTCTTCTCGGGAGGATAGTGTTTTCGAGAAAAATAGTTGTAGTCAAGCGCAATGAGAAGTCCTTGTTAGCGCTTGATAAATGATAAGATAAACCTAATTAGATCTTTATTTTCTGCAGCTTTACGTTTCTTTCTATTTACTGCGATGACTAACATTATTACTATGCTGCTTGAGAGAAATTGTTTGGTTGGACCAAACTACGTGGACTAGCTCCGTAACCTGAGGATAGTCCTAGGTATGGAGTCGTTAACTTATGTCCTCGATTCCCCCGTACCGCAAGTCCCAGGGGCTGATGCGAGTGACAAAGACCGGGCAGCGTATGCCAAGTGGCAGATTGACGAGCCAAAAGTCAAGGGCTATATACTTCTTTCCATGAGCAATGAGTTGCAGTGCACTCACTCGAAAATGGAAGTGGCGCCATTTGCTTCATTTGAATGAGCTTTTTGGCGAACATTCCAGGAGTGCTCGCTATTCCCTTAAGGAGCAACTATTTCATTGCAAAATGACTGAGGGTAGTGACGTTGGAGAGCATGTGCTCAAGATGATCGATTGAATCGAAAGACTCGAGGCACTCGACTTTATCATGGATAATGAGCTCCAGAATGATCTGATACTTCGGTTGCTCCCACCTTCCTTCAATTCGTTCTTTGTGAACATAATCTGAACAAGGCCGAGATGACGTTGACTGGGTTGATGAACCAGTTATCGGCGGCGCAAACTCAGAGAAGACGGTGGAAGGAAAGGAAGTAGGAAGCCGGCGAACCGAGAGATCATGATCAACGTAGGAAGCGGACATAGTGTACCGGCGACCCACATTGGATCAAGAACTCACGTTATATCTACTAGACATAGTTTACTGCTTTCCGATTGTTTAGTTTTGCCCAAGGAACTTAAGAATATTGTCTCTATTCCTGTTTTGAGCGGAAACGGTTCCGTTTTAGTAATAATATATGCAATATTTATTTTGGAAATAATTGCGTCAGAAGTGCAAGTTTACTGAATGGATTATATTATCTAAATGTCGAAGATAGTGAATAGAATCACCACAAACGAAATTGGAGTCAAACTCGAGACTGGTGTGCATCTTCGACTCGGTCACGCTGGAGAACAGAAGATTCTTGAGTTGGAGAAAACCGGCATTATAAAGTCGCTTGGGTCTGATCCCTATCCGACTTGCGAATCTTGTATCCTTGGAAAGATGACCACGTCGCCCTTCACAGGGACTTTTGCGAGAGCAACAGAACTTCTCGGTTTGATCCACACGGATGTTTGCAGACCATTTGGGGTAGCGTTGTAATACCCGTAAAAATTTGATACGGGATTTTGATATAATTAATTATGCAGCTATGTAATTTGAAGTTGGCGATAAATTTAAATTGAAAATAAAAATATAAATTTCTAGCTTCACCTTGGTTTCGAAATTTATTAAAAAAACTAGCCCAAACTTGATAGAAAAATACTATGTTGGGCTAACTCAAAAATTTAATTATATTTGATCTTAGGCCCAAACACTTGAAACCAAACTATAACAATTTAATTAAGCCCAAGAGTTACAAAATACTTCACAAAGAAAATCGAGGTATGATAACCTTAGACAATGCGAGATCTAACAGCTATAGAATAAGTAGGAATATCGAAATGTGTGATAATTAAATCTCGAGATCAAATGGTCTTTTCATAGATAGAATTCGAATTATAAAGTTTCAAAGTTTATTGGTTTCGACATTTGTAAGATGTCGACACATACAATGATATCGATATTTCTATGTCATATAATCTCGACATTTATAGTTGTTTTAGATTCGACATTTATAGAATGTCGATATAATGACCTCGACCTTATTTGCCCAACATAAAATTTCGACATCTTTAACTAACAGACCTCGACATTTTGATAAAGCTAAACAGGTCTCGACTTTTATTAGGTCTTGAAAAGTAATAGCAAATAGCTCGACATTTGTATTCGACATTAAGGGTTTCAAACTTGGTCTCGACATTTGAGGGCTCGATAGATAATTTCGAGATTTATAAAACGTCGACATTGGTTAAATGTTAAGGAATTCGACACTTATTATAATTTAGCATTTAAAAGTTTTCTACACTTAATAAATTTTTGGTATTTTAGGGTTTTCTATAATTAGGGTTTGGGAACTTAAAAACTTATACAGTTTAGTAAATATACTGATATGATAATATTTATTATATTCAGAGGATCGAAATATAGGGACTACGCCAGACCTTCTATTTGACTGTAGCAGGAGGACAGGTAGGTGAATTATTCATCTACAATACGTAAACACATGTTTGTGCTTTATGTGCTTTTATGTGATTGAATGATTTACGTGATTTACGTATTATACATATTTTATGTACGGTTCATGTGGATCATGCTTTTATATGTTGTCACGTTTATATGCACAACATATGCATATCATATCACAAGGGTGAGAAATTACACCGTATTGAGACGGTTGACTTGAGATATTGTCGAGCGGGGGTAGAACGACATGTTTGTGATTTTTGTTGTTGACTCGTTGAGGAGTCGAGGTTGGTACTCGTATGACACCTGACGACAGACAAGCGTGATCGATCTGTCTACTCGGGCGAGAACGTCCCGAGGTGCAAAACCGTCGTGATTGTATTTTTAGCGGAAGGAGCGACCTGACAGGGCAGTTGCGTGAACGTCAAAACGCTGTCAATGTCGGCAACCGCTTACGGAAGAGCGACCTAGTAGGGCAGTTGCGTGAAAGTCAAAACGCTGCTAGTGTAAGCTTCCGTATGTTTATTATGGGCGCGCGAGGTGTCGAGTCTGACCTAGGGCCCTGTGTTGTGTGACTTGAAATAGGATTGTGGGATAAAGAAAGAGTGAACATTGCATGTAAGATATTGGGGTTGGGAATGAGCGTTCACGTGCATACATGCATCTTTATTCACCTACTGGGCGAATCGCTCAGTGTTTACGTGTTGTAGGTACTGAGTCTGACGCCGACGCGTGTCAAGACTGAGGCGGCTGGTGGCGGTGCTCCACGGACTTTTGAGGCAGGGCGGTACATGGATGAAGACATGTGGAGCGATAATAGGGTTTTGTTCTTTTGACATTTTTGGGGCTACGCCCGTTGTACAGATACTACTATGTAAAAATAATATTTTATTTTATTATATTATCTTTTAGGAAAAAGTTTTTAATTGACGGGCCTTCCGCGACTTACGTTGCGGAAATCCGCCACTAAACTTAATTAGAAAATGAGGGTCGCCACAAGCGTCTCGTGGTAACTTCCATTATTTCGTTACCTTCACTGATGATCGCTCTTGCTTCGGCAAGGTGCATCACATGAAGCACAAGTCTGATACTTTTGAACGGTTCAAAGAGTACAAGGCATTGGTGGAAAATCAGACTGGAAAGAGCATCCAAGCGTTCGGTCAGATCGAGGCGGCGAGTACATGAACCTCGAGTTTGACGAGTTCTTGATAGAGAATGGGATCATTTCACAGATGACACCGCTCGGAACACCGCAGTTGAACGGTGTGTCCGAACGCAGAAATCGAACTCTGTTGGATAAAGTTCGATCTATGCTGATCTATACAGACCGGCCCATATCGTTGTGGGGTCATGCCCTGTCTGCACACATTCTGAATAGATGTCCTACAAAGTCTGTCGATCGTATTCCATATCAGATATGGACAGGACGAAGACCGAGCTTGAATCACATTAGAGTTTGGGGTTGCCCCGCATTCGTAAAAAAGCTCAAGACAGATAAACTGGAATCAAAGGCGGTGAAAGGACGTTTGTCGGGTATCCTGAGGATTCCATGGGATACCAATTTTACTTCCACGACGATCAGAGAATCGTTGTAGCCCTTCAGGCCACTTTGTCGGAGAAGAGTTCATTCGAGAAGGTGGAGCGGGTCGCGAAGTAGCTATTGGAGAGTCATCAGAAGCGCTTTCACAGACTCCAGTGTCAGATGACACCGTAGAGCAGTCCGAGACGCAACCTGAGTTGCGCAGGTCGGGTATAGTATCTCGCCAGCCTGAGAGATATGGGATGGTCCACATCGAGCACGAGGTTGCTGCGATGGAAGGGAACGTTGGAGACGATCCCACTATCTATGACCAGGCAATCGGGGATAAAGATTCGGAGACTTGTAGCTATGCAAAGCCGAAATGGATTCTATGCACGAAAACCAAGTCTGGACTCTAGTAGACCTCACAGATGGTTTTATTTGCAAGCCAAGGAAGAATGACATCTCTCCCATCATGCTCATTTCAAACTGTGATTTCATTAACGTCCTGAACTCGACACAGAGTTGCGAATTGGTAGAGCCAAAAATGATGTCATCCACGTAGATTTGGACAAGCATGATATCGGAACCATTCTTTTGACGAACAGTGTGGTGTCAATTTTCCCTTTATTGAAGCCTGAGTTGATAAGGAAGTAGGATAAAACTTCGTACCAGGCTCGTGGAGCTTGTTCCCATATAGTGCTTTATCGAGTTTGTAGACGAAGTCTGGATGTTCTGTATTGAGGAATTCGTCAGGCTATGAGACATATACTTCTTCATTCAAAATCCCATTCAAGAAGGCAGTCTTTACGTCCATTTGATAGACAATGAAGTCTTTGTGTGCTGCATTTGCTAGGAATAATCTGATAGCTTCAATTCTTGCTGCAGGAGCAAAAATTTTGTCATAGTCGATTCCTTCTTGCTGATGGTACCCTTTAGCTACAAGCCTAGCCTTGTTACGGATTACCACCATCTTCGTCTTTCTTGTTCTTAAACACCCATTTTGTTCCGATCACTATCTTGCCTTTTGGACGAGGAACTAAGTTCCAGACTTTGAGACGCTCGAATTGATTAATTTCCTCTTGCATAACTACTATCCAGTTCGAGTCTCATAGTGCGTCGATTACTCTGGTAGGTTCTATTTTGCTCATGAAACAAGTAAAATTACATTCATTTGATTGCGAACCTCTAGTCTTTACTCCTGCATTGGGATCTCCTATGATTTGATCTGTAGGGTGACTTCGAACCCATTTCTTCTTGTGAGGTAGAGTAGTTTCATCCATATCTGATCCCTCATTAATTGGATACTCGGTCTCAAAGGTGGTAGCGTTGCTAGCGGAAGCCGGTGAGTTTTCTGTCTGTGCTCTAGGGATCGAGTTATCGATATTGAGGGTGGAACCATTTGCTCAGGAATGGGTTCTGATTCAAAAGTGGATGTGCTTGAACTGGGTTCTGTATTAGGAATGGGATCGAAGGTTGTCTTGTTTCTGTCTGGAGAGAAGTACATATGTTCAAAATGTTGATCAAGATCCACTTCCTCTAGAGTTTGTTGACTAAAACACGTTGGGTTGCCATGTCTTGAGTTGCCAGTAGCATATTGTGGGTTCTGTCCCAACATTTCTTCGTCAAATGCTGGTTTTGAACGGTTTTGCTCAGAAGCGCCACTGGAGGACTCTCCTAATTCCATACGTAATTGAGTAGAACCTAGTGTTGTTGGTTCGAGTCCCTCATCAAAAGTGACATTTACACTTTCAATGATCATCCTTCTTCCATGAAGATATACTCTGTACGCCTTAGATTGTGCAGAGTAGCCCACAAAAATTCCTTTTGTCGCCTTGGATCAAGCTTAGATTTGTCTTCGCGGTCGTTGGCAACGAAGCATTTGCATCCAAATATTCTCAAGTGGGCAATATGGGCAATCTTTCATTTATTAGTTCATAAGGCGTCTTTCCAAATCTTAGATGGATGTTTGTTCGATTCAGAGTGTAGAAAGCAGTGTTCATGGCTTCTGCCCAGAGAAAATGAGATAACGATGATTGTATTAAAACTTACTATAATAGAAAACTAACTAAAATACCAAGTCAAACTAAGTATATTTAAATATGGTATGGAATTTAAATAAATAGTATTCCAAATATTTTATTCCATATTTATTTATATCAAATATGCAAATTCTGAAAATACCCTCAAAGGCATATTTCGAAATTAGCTTAAGGTGAAATTCAATTTTATCCTCATAAGCACTTGGCCAAGCCCTAGTCTTAAAGTTAGTTCATAAAAAGTCCAACTTCGATCTAATAAATGGCACGAGGCCCATTAAGGCGTGGCCCAACGGGCCAAGGCCCGTTAGGGCCAAAACACTTTCTCTCCTTATCAGTACATGTTGAGGATCCTTTTTAAGCCCGACTCTCTAGGTTGGAATCAATCGGCAAGGGAGGAATCAAAGAGTCCGGTAGTTACCTAGCCAATCCCGCAGTATCGGACCGTAACCCGAGTTGAGTGCGAACTTCGACCTAGTCTTTATCCCAGAACCTCACTATAGATAACAGTGCTATGTATAAACCCTTCAGCTGTGTCCCAATCAAGTGAGAGCCGTGGTCAATGTCAAACTCACTAATCTCGATTCTATGATAAAACGGAGACGAGGCAAATTACCAAACAACCCTCCATGTCTCACATGAGTTAGTTCAATACCTTGGGCAAGGATTTTGTAATTTCCCGTCGCCGTCCTCATAGGACACTTACCTCGATTACTTGCGAGACTGTGAATCCGTACTCTGCGGTCTAAGCCCGGCAATCACAAATCGTCATCAAGACCGCATCTGGCCCGCTGACCCATGCAACAGCAAATCGGGTCGAGGGAAACCAGTGACAGTCGAAACATCGAAGTCAACTCCGTCAAAGCCCCTTTCAGTCTAAGGTTCACGTAGACTACTATAGTGTGGTGGTCGGTCATTGACACTCCTCGAGTAATAAGCCATGTTTGACAGTACGACCCGTGAGTCAGTGTCCATGAAACGAGTCAATCTCTTGATTCGATTCGTATCACAAGTCATCGACAATTAAGCCGTGATCGGTTCTCCAGCACCCAACTGGAGCCTCAGGCTTACGGACTTTTAATGTTCGAGGTTAAGAGTCCACTGGTGGCTTCCTCTCTCGTACCCATCGAGAATAGTGACTCAGCTCGACACATTTGGATTTGTTCATTTATTGCTTTAACGGATGCTAAGTAAAGAACTCTTATATCCAATAAACGAACAATGCCTTTCATTAATCACATGAAAATATCTTAATACACAAAAGGTCGAATGATAAATAATGTAATGCCCTATACAATCTAATCCTGATATAGCATTCGAGAGCATATTCCTAACATTGTTTTCTATTTTTAGGTTCTTTTACAAATAATTTTAGTTCGTTCTTTTTCACTAAAATAAGTCGCTGTAGAGCCAATGCTGATGGCACTACATCGACGGGGAGAAAATGTTATATCATGCATCGAGGGGGAGTAAGTGACTGAACAATTCTTTAGAGTCTCGATAGGCATTTTATTTAGGGGATTTCTAATCAAAAATTAAGGGGGAGTAGGTGGTTTTGCAAATTAATCCTTCAACGACTCATAAATTTTTCAAAAGTGAAGAACACTCTAACATCAAATGCGAAAATGCATCAACTAAAACAAAGGCTTAAATACTAGTACGTCCTGACACAATACAACTACGAATCAACAGAAGGAAAAGCTCCAGCATATCCAATTGCGTTCAAATTACGTCTGAACTCTGCATGTTCTTCAGCTCATTCTGTTGGTCTTGCTGCATCTAGTCTATTTGTCTGTACGAGATGTTGAAAATGTGAGAATACAAATGAGTTGGTGGTGTTCCTATTAAAGTATTGATTCGAGTTTTGTCTATTTATAGGCATAATTGAAGAATATCATCATTATTGTTTCAACTTAATCATGATACAATGAATTTTTGACCTGAGAAATCAGCGCCGTGAACGAAAGCGATTCTTTCTCGTCGTTTGTCAGATTTTGCTTCACGCTAAATCAATCTTGATACTTGTCAATTGGGAATTATTAGGCGGGCTGATCGAGTCAAATAGATATATAGGGCTAATTATTTGTGTTTTAGGTTAGTTGAAAATTTCATATTCATAGTATGATTCGCCAACCTGCATTCTTCAAAATTTAGATCGCGAAATAACACATTGATTTCTTAAAATCATACTTAACGTATTTTACTTCACAAACTTTGCCTTTCTTCCAATTCGCAAATCCTCCAATTGGATTCGTCAAATTCTCAGTCTAGATTGCAAATCAATGCATCATTTTATATCTTCAATTCGCGAATTCTCTTGGGCTTTTAAGTTTCAAATTCGTTATGGGCATGCTTGTCAAAAAACTCTGCGGACCAAATCTACAGGCCTGCAAAGTTTCAAGTACCATACTAGTTCGCGATTCGGAGACTCAATTCGCGAACTCAAGATTCGCGGACTCAACTTCGCGAACAATTCGCGGCCAAGTTCAACTTAAATTTCAAACTTTCGGCCCGTGAATTTTCTTAACCTAATTCGGGAATTCCCCAATCCTAATTTCACGAAATCTCTTCAAGTTCTCTCTTTCGCTAAAAAAAGACTACTCGATAAACCGATTCTTCGTTCTTGCTATTTTTATGTGTTTGTCCACTCTAAAACTCACTCTCACACTTACTGATCTTGCTGTGGTAAGAAACTTAGTCTCTAACCCGTTTTCAGTTTCTTTTTAATTGTTGCAGGTTCGTTTTCTGGAGAACAGGGGTTTTCGTGCCTATTTTGAAAATTAATCATATTTTTTCCATAAGGCATTCGGTTTCTAAGTTGTTCTTGAATATTTATCGTCGTCGTTCACTCTAGACTTCGAGTCTCAGTTTGAAAGTTTTCGTAGAGTTTACACTGAAAAGGAAATTAGGGTTTAAATTTTTTTGAAAATTACTCTTTGATCTCTCAAATCCTACTTCGCGAATTGAAAACGTGTTTCGCGAATCTCATCGAGCACTGACTTAGTCAATTCGTGAAGGTTATTTTTTTCAAACTTAATGAGTTCGTGAATCCCCTCGAGACTGTTTCACGCATTTGACTTCCTTAACTCACTCAGTTTTGCTAATCTAAGTTCGTGAATCTCACCATACGCGAAGTTGCAATTCGCGAAATGATCAATTGTGTTTCATTTTGACCTAGTCAATTTGCAAAACCATTTAAAATCAAGTTTGCGAACTGAAAATTTCACGATTTCAAAATTGGCCAAGTCAATTCGCGAATGAAGTTTTTTTTTCAACTTTCAAAAAGATTCGCGAACCCTTGCAAAATTTTGACTGGTAGTTAAAGCAGTTCGCAAACCACACTTAGCAAAATTTTCGAAGTTCAAAGTCAATCCACGACTTCAAATTGACTAAGTTAATTCGCGAATTGAGCAATTCGCGACTTCAAATTGACTAAGTTAATTCGCGAACTAAGTTAACAAGATATTCAAATTGATTTGCGAACATGACTTTGAAAATTTTAAACTTCGAACTATACTTAGAAAAGTTTCGAAATTTTTTCTCTAAACTCAAATGGGCCAAACAGTGTTGGACCGAATTAATTTTCGGAAAAACGAATTTTATTCTAGCCCACATTATTTTCATAACACAAAGTCTTTCATTATTATAATGTTACATTTCTAATCCCGTTTCTCTCATCTGTGTGCAGTTTAGGCATGAATTCCCGGTGTCCGAACAAAAAAAAAGAACAAACATGACGACACCGGCGGACCTTATTTACTCAACCTCAAAATGGATTGGGATCAGAGACAACAACTTCCAACTCGACCTGAACACCTTCAAGTGTCAGAACGAGATCATCCCATCCATTTTGAGGAACCACCATCCTGGGTACGCTTTCTCGACTTCAGTCAAAGTCCCTACAGTCTATCTTCAACAATTTGGGGGATGATCAAGACCAAGATAGCTCAGGATAACAGTACTTACTATGAGGCCCAGATTGCAAATGAAACTGTTAGGTCCCCATTAGTCAACACAATTAATCCTAGGCACGAATTCTAAGGAAATCGATTAGAATTGAATGGATTGAATATCGATTGAAAACCTTTCGTTGAAGAACTCGAGAGAGAAAACCGTTAGTGTGAGAAAGTTTTGTAAGTTTCTCTCTCTAGAAATGAATTCGGCAGCCTTTAGGATCAATTCTCTAATTTTCTGTATTAAGCTCTAATTGTTTACATGTATTTATACCAAACACACTTGGTATAAATATCAAACTAGTCCTAATCTAAGGACTACTATACAAAATGCCCCTAATTACACGGACAACAAATAAAATCAAGCACAATTAAAATATATACTCTACAACCTCCCCTTTGTGCTTGATTGCATTTCTGCGTTGTTTGTCCTTGTCGGGCGTAATACGATCTGCGCAACCCAGCGCATGCTCATAGTTTCTAACTGTTTCCCTAAGCTTTAGACGCTCCTCGACATCATCTAGCAATTCCATCAGGAGCGACTCTTCCCTCACGAACCTGTGGATTCTCAGCATCGTCTTTCGGTTGATTTCTTCCAACCATTGCTCTATATTCCTCCTGATGACCTAGAGCATTCCGTCGCAAAACTTCTGAATCTCAGCCTTCAGCATCAACCTAGTCTTCTTTGCGATTTGATTGTGGTAGGTGATGCCTAGGACGGAGCTGATGTGCACATGATTGCTGGAAGCCCTTCGATCTCAGGTCCTTTGTTGAGCTGTTCGGTCATGTTGACCTTCTTCATGTTGCTCTCCAGAGCATCTGAAGGTCATGCGCGGCGAAGTACTTGACTTGGCGCATAATGAACCGGTAGAGCCCTTCGAGGCCTTCTTTCTTGATGAAGCCTTGAGGACCTTTGTACTTATCCATGTACAGCTGATAGAGGTTGTATACCTCGTCGGCAGGGAGATACGGAAGGTCTCTCTCTCTTAGTTCCTCGGGTTCTGTCCACTCGCTCAATAATGTAAGTTGTGGTTGGAAGACTTCCTTTGGCACAGTAGATGCTGAGAAGCTGGCAAATTGGGGAGAGACTATGATAGTGGAGCTTGACTTGTCCTTTAGTCATCCCCAGCCGTACGTCAGGTCCAAGTTGGTCAGCATCCAGAGGTAAGTCATCCTCTTCTGCTGATCCCAGTGAGAGATCCCTCTCAGCTCAAATTCGTTCGGCTTTATGATTCTATCCGATGACCTCCAAATATTCTCATGGACTTCAACGAGGAAGGGTATCTCTATTCGGATATTCTCCCACGGCGTGTCGATCCGAACGGTCCCTGGCATTTGTCTTGTGGGGGAACCGCTCGTTGCGTGATCAGCTCTGAAAGCCCTGTGGGATATTGTTCGTGGTCTACACCTTCCTGAAGTTCGTCGTCTTCTATCAGCACGAGGTCCACCGAGGCTTGTTGCAAAATTTGTCGAACCTCCTTGAGCAGTTGTACTTGATGCTCCTCGGGCATATAATGGGTCGCCCACTGTCTTCAAATATGAATTTGTCGAGAAATTCATGTGGGTTGACGCATGTACTGAAGGGCCCGGCTGTTCTGGAGCTGTTGACGGACTAGCTTGGGTTTGTGCCAGAGCTACGAGCATGGCCACACTTGCTTCTTCTTCTGGAAGCAAGGGGCTTGTCAGAGTCGGAGGTGTGGACGGAGGCGTCCTTAGGTGAAAGGTTGGTGGGTCGATGTGGGTTAGAGTGGTGGTGCGGTGCGTGGTGTGGGTAGTTTGGGTGGTTTGGGTTTCACTTGCTCCAGCGCCTGATTGCGTTGCGCCCGAGCCTTGTCCTTGGCCACTTGTTGTTGTCCTTGACCTCTTCTCCCCCTCATGAGGATCCTGATTGTCAGGATCGTCATGTCGGCGTCTTGAGTGAGATTTGGCCTCGGCATGTTTGGGTAGGTGGATCAGGATGGTCTACCAGTCGCCTATAGAGTGACTCCTCCTGAGGCGACCGGATGGTAAGACCGATGAGGCGGGCTAGAAGGATGTCATGGAGCTCGGTGGTTGGGATGGTATATGGGTTGATTAGGATGGAAGAGTTTTGTAGAGGGTCGGTGGGTGTGGGTTGTGGGGTTGTGAGGTCGGGTTGTGCTGAAGTTGACTCTGAGACGAGTGCTTTCCCTCGATCTTGTCGGGACATCTCGATTGTCGTACGCACGCTCTCCATGATCTTGTCTTCGAAAGATTTAAGTGCTGAGGAGAGGGCGGCCTTGAGTTGATCTTCAGTCACAAACGGAGCGGACGCCTCCGTGGATGTTCAAGGACGACAGATGTCGCCTGTTAACAACCCTTGAGTAGGCACCGGCTCCTCAGGTTGGCTCAGAGTCACTTGAGGTTGTGACTCTACGAGACTTCCACCCAATCTTTGAGTCGAATCTGGAAGATTCTCCTCTATGGGTGTTTCAGCAGGATCGCTTTGGGCATGCGAACCAGACACCGGTAGATTATGTTGCGGCTCAAGATTGAGCGAAGAAGTGGCCGCAGCACTTGAAGGGACGATCGGCGCGGTATCTGGTGCGGTGGTGACGGCGGTGAAGAGGGACTCGATTTGTATGCTAAAATCTGGGAGTCCGTCTCATCAGGCTGATCTCCTCATCTGACTCCATGTCGGATGGGGTGGCTGTGTGAGGAGTGAGGCCACGTTCTATGTCCTCAGGAGCCTGATCCGTCACCCGTGGAAGTGAGATTTGCCCCATTTCTGTCTCGGGCTGTGCTCCTTGTTGAAGAACCTCCTCAATAGTTTCTTCGAGCACGCCAACATGTACTGGCACTTCCACTTGAAATGTTTCTTCAGAAGCTTCTTGTTCCAACTTTGCTACCACAGCATCGATCAACGTGGCGTCAATATCAGAAATGTGTTCGTCCTGAGTGGGTAGCTCCTACTCTAGCTCCTGGCCACTTCATCAATCATCATGGCCTCAGCTTGAGTGTTGTTGTTGTGGATGGCTCACGTGGCTTGAGGGTTGTTGTTGTGGATGGCTCACGTGGAAATCTGTCGGGGGCCCTCGAATCATTGCTCTGCGAGATGATGTTCCCGACAGTATCTTTGATATTCGGCTCCCGTGGGGTCAGCGAGCCGAAGAAGGTTGAGTGGAATGGGCATTGAAGGCTGAGCTAGGCCTACCAGCCTTGGGTTGTGGAAGAACTTGAGCCTTGGTGGCTGATATTTTCCTCCCGGAGGCAGGCGAGGAATGTTCTGCTCGTGCATCTCCATATGTTGGCGGATGATGACGGAGAACCATCTCGCATACGGCATGTTCTTGGACCTTTTGTTCTCTTTTTGTCTGATCTGCTCTGCTAGGTCGTTCCAGATTAGTTGAGCGAAATCGTAATTCCGCGAGAATACGGGCGAGGAATGTTCTGCTCGTGCATTTCCATATGTTGGCGGATGATGACGGAGAACCATCCCGCATACGGCATGTTCTTGGACCTTTTGTTCTCTTTTGTTTGATCTGCTCTGCTAGGTCGTTCCAGATTAGTTGAGCGAAATCGTAATTCCGCGAGAATACGACTCCGTGAAATATTCGGAAGTGTGGCCGTTGCCTTTGTCGAAGCCTGCGTGCTTCGGGGATAAACACTTATTTATAATCCCTAATAGTGTCTTCCATGGATGGGGAATCCCGTTGCTCTGCATCTGAGCTAGCTTGGTGAGTGGCGAACGGTACCCCATCTGGAGGAAATCATGCACTAGTTCTGCATCTTATGATAGGGGATCGTAGTTTTGGCTGTGAGGGAGGTCGAGCAGAATTCTGAACTCGTTCTTGCCCATGCAGATATGCCTTGTCCCTACAACCGCGGTAAAGTGGTATGCCCGTCCAAGATGAGGCTCTTGATCATCCCCCAAAACTGTTGGAGGTAGACCATCGGCACTGATGCCGTCACTGTAAGTGAATGCCATAGTGGATGGCCTTGCAGATGGACACGATGATGTCATCTGGACACCGGAAATTGGTCAGGTCTAACTGAAAGTTCGTGTTGTGGACATTGGGGTATAAGGCCTTCTCATAGATGTGGTTATATGTAGGGTATTGATCCATCTGAAATCCACATAAGAAATGTAAATCATTAATTCAAAAATTGAGTCGAAATTAATTTGAAGAATGTATGGATTGGCACATAGATATACGAGAGTGACACAAAAAAAATGATATTCGACCTATGCATAATAGTCATATGAGATTTTAGTCGAAAATTTATCTAAGTGTTTAAATGCACTGTTCACTCCGTCAGATTTTTCGCACATAAAATTGCAATTTTAATTTGATTTCCTAAGTGCCGTTTTATTTTGCGATCGAAAATTTTATTCGCTATTTAAAGCTACAGTGAAAAAGACTTAGAAATTTTGCTAAGTTTGTTTTGACCTTAAGACACGATACTGTAGCCGAGAAATTTTACGATCGATAAAAATTTTCGTGTAAATTTACGATCGAGAAATTGGATTTCCGAGTAAATTTACAATTGGAAATTTTTTCGCTTGTGAATAAAATTTTTAGCTAAGAAAATTAACGAGCGAGAAAGTATTTCGACTTTTAAAAGATTTTCGCTGTTTTTACGATCGAGAAAATTGTCAACGATAAACTAAGTCAACCATCGAGAAAATTCTCAATCGATCAAAGTTTCACGGCATGTTTTTACGATCGAGAAATTTTATTTTCAAAAGAAATTTCACTGATTAAAATTTTCGATCGAGAGCAAAATTGAAATCGAAATTTTCGACTGTAAGTTTTGCGCTCGAAAGTTTTTAAAGATATAGCATCTATTTTATCTATTCCTCTCAGTAATATTTTGCTCGCATAAAATCAAATTGAGTTTCTTGATTGGAAATAAATTTCGATCAACGTTATTTATATTAGTGACTAACTCAAAATAATTTGCGATCGAATATCTTTTACGATGCAAACAGTGACTTAATCAAATTGGAATTCAATTTTCACTGTTTGCGAGCGAGAAAGTTCTTCGATGTATTTAAAACCTTTAAACTCCAGTTTAGTCATATCTATCAATCGGATGCTATTAACGCATAAAATCGAAGTTATAATCACCCAAAATGATAAAGAATCATCGCAACTTGCCTATTATGCAGTTATAACCCAGATTTTACTTAGAAACAGACCTATTAAACTGCTAACGAGGATTTTGAGTTCACAGAGTATGAATAGTCGAGAAATTTACACAGAATCATGTGAAATATTCAAAATAAAGATGCAAATCTACTTTAAATGCACGATAAACCCTAACAGAAGTCAAATCTACCTTCTAAAGACAAAAATCAGTTGACAAATTGAAAAATTTTGAAGATTTTGACGTTCGTCTTCTAGGAGAAGTTTTTTTGCTCGAGAAATTTGACTGTTGATTTTTCCGATCGAGGGTTTTGCGTGTATTTGGGGATTTTCGACTGCAACCTAATGATTTCGTTTAATATGGACCGATTAGACGTTTTCGACATTTAGAGGATTAAGCCCATTACTGTTTACGATCGAGAAACTTACGATCGAGAGATTTGATTTGGTTATTGTTGAATTTTCGCTCGACAATTCCGATCGAAAATCTTTTTGGTTCCTGTTTAAGCTCATCAATATGAAGGAAAAAATTGCAATTTGGTCCCAAATCAATTTTTGCTCGAGAAACTGCGATTGAAGATTACAAATTCGCCCGAATTTCTCGATAGTAAGTTTTCCTTAATATTTCAGACTGATCCTAAATTTTAAGAATAAACCACAGAATTACTCCCCTTCGTGTAAACGAAAATGCAATTTAACTCCCTGTATTTTCGAAGAGTTGACATCTGGCTCTAAAATCGTTCTTTGAAAATCTGCAATACTAAGAGCAAAATGTCGAGAATATGAGAGTTAATAGGGAAGTAGTTTTTCTAATAAGGCTCCCCCCGAATTGTTTTACCAATGTCTTGAGTCCATAGTCATGAAGATTTGTGAAGTCCTCCTTATTTAAGCGTTGACCAAGGCGAATCAAAATGAAAAATTTCTGCCACACTTAAAGGGAAGAACATCAAAAAATTTGGAGCTCAAAACATAAAGTCATTGTAGATGCTCCCCATCAAATAGTGCACATGTATTGATTTAACACGTAATTATGCAAATCAATACAAGTAACAACCATATAACACGCAATTAACCACTTAAGACTAGTTACATGTTTTCCTAATCATGTAATAAAGATTTGCGCGAGGGTATGAGCAAAGACAAATATTTGCATTTTTAATCAATTCAATGCCAATGCAAGTTAAACATGCATTCAGAATGTGCGACAAGCTTTTTTCTTCATATATATATTAATATTATTAATAGTATGGGGTCAGATTATTTTGCTACGATCATCGTCACGCCTAAAATTTCACCGGACACTCGAGAGATCACATACCGTCGAGTCATGTCGTCAAATTTAAAGAGTCCTAAGTTCATAGAATGATCCATTTCGACAACTCTCACTAGGTTCACTCTAGCACTCAATTATTTTTATCATGGGATGATTATATTTATATCACTCAAGTCAACACAAGGAATCTTAAGTCAATTTACCTGTGATCGAGGCGTCTTTAATCATTTCACCTTTACGAAAGATTGTTGATTTGGAATCACAGAGACTATGAAGGGTTTTAATTTGGCTCTGACTAATAAAGGAAGGATATGTTTTGGAATTGTGTACTGGGGATCTTCTTCCTTTTCTTCGTCATTCTCTTCCTTTTTGCCGTTTTTCTTGTATTATTTATTGCTTGCATCCTTTAATATTTTTTCAGTATGCACTTGCTCAAGCTGAAGCTTCGCTTCTCTACGAGGCTGAGAGATTATTTAAGGCGAAGATCTTCTTGTTCGTTCTCGGGCCGATACCACGCTCCGTTTCTCTTAATCCCTAGAAAAGTTTCAGAGATTATCGATTTGAAGAAGTTCGCAGTTGTGGAGTTCGAACCCAAGGCTGCGCTCCTCTTCTCGTTGTCTCGATATAAGACCGGATTATCGTTGGAGAAGTTCACTTCGTGGTGCTCTTTCTAGCCGTTTTGAAGTGTACGAGATTATCGATGGAGAAGTTCACAACAAGATCCATGCCCCTTCTAATGATATGAGATTGTGATAGTCGAGGGGCCGGTTCTTTTGGACTGCTTTTTGTGCGTTGAGCATTGCTCGTGTGATTTTCTACCTTCTTTTGTCATCTTTTCTTTTTTTTTCGTCTCGTTTTCTCCCCCTCTTTTCTCGATTGAATATCTCATCAAAGATTCAGTCGTAGGTTGAAGGCTCAGAGGGTTTTCAATTGAAGAAAAGGGAATCAGAGAAGGCTCAAAACGGATGACTAAAGGCTGTATAATAGATTGAAACTTTATATATGTGAGGCCAAGTGAGGAATTCCTATGCTCTAATATTTTCCTAAGGATCCAATCGGAAGGCGAGTATGAAGCCAGGAATCACTAGTTAAGACAAGCAATTGATGCGTGACTCGCTCAAGAATGAATCATTAGAAGTAAAAATAACAGGCCATAATCCTCACTTAAGTAAATTGGCTTTGTGTCTAGTGGAGCAAACTAAATGACCTTTAGACACAAGAATGCGACTTAGACTGACAAAATTAAGCAAGCAATCAGTCGCATGCCAGAGAAATCTAATTGGACGTAGATCGAGCATCCTAAAGATTTCTTCACTTCCCTTATATTACAGATATATGTATAGTTTTTTATTATAGCTACTTATTTATTTATTTATTTATTGTTTTCACGCAAGATAAAGACAAATAAGCATGGAAAACACATAGAATAGAGCATATGATAGCACAGAAGATCAGGTAATGCACATATTACGGAAGATTCAACATGCCTAATTTTCGACATGGAATTGGAATCGTTTCTCATCCAAAGCCTTGGTGAAAATGTCAGCTAGTTGAAATTCCGTCTTCACAAAGTACATGTCAATGGTGCCTTTTTCTACGTGATCTTTGATAAAGTAATATCTAATGTCTATGTGTTTCGTGCATGAGTGGTGAACAGGATTGCACATAATCGCGATGGCACTTTGACTATCACTATATATGGGTATATTATTTAAATTATACCCATAATCGCGAAGCTGTGTCCGCATCCATAGCATCTGCGAGCAACAGCTGGCGGCTGCGACGTATTCAGCTTCAGCTGTCGAGGTTGAGACACAATTTTGCTTTTTGGATGACCAGCAGACTAGCTTTTCGCCTAGAAATTGAGCGCTACCGGAGGTGCTTTTCTTGTCCATTCGGCAACCTGCATAATCAGCGTCAGTATAGCCGATAAGTTTGAAGTTCGTACCATTAGGATACCAAAGTCCTAAAGTAGGTGTGCCCTTAAGATAGCGAAGAATGCGCTCACCCCGAGCATGTGGGACTCTTTGGGATTGGCTCGAAAGCGGGCACAGAGACAAGTGGCAAACATGATGTCCGGCCGACTAGAAGTGAGGTAGAGAAGAGATCCAATTATACTGCGATAGAGTGTGATATCGACGGATTTTCCTGTGGGATCGGCATCCAACTTGCAGCTTGTTGACATGGGAGTGCTGAGAGGCTTGCTCTGATCTTGATGAAACTTTTTTCAGAATGTCATTGATGTATTTGGTTTGACTGATAGAAATTCCATCATTGAGCTGCCTGACTTGAAGTCCTAGAAAGAATTGCATCTCTCCCATGTGGCTCATTTCGAATTTGCTCTTCATGAGATCCCCAAACTTCTTGCGGAGCCGTGGATCTGTCGAACCGAAAATGATGTCATCGTCGTAAACTTGAACGACAATCAAATCCTTGTTTTGCTATTTGATGAAGAGGGTCGTATCGATTGTTCCTCGAATAAATCCAGACCTGACGAGGAAGTCACTCAAGACATCATACCAAGCACGTGGGGCTTGTTTTAGTCCATAGAGAGCTTTATCCAATCGATAGACGTGATCAGGATGTTCTTGATCAACGAAGCCGTCTGGCTGAGCGACATAGACTTCTTCTTTGAGTACACCATTGAGGAAGGCAGTTTTAACGTCCATTTGATAGACCTTGAAGTCCTTATGAGCCGCGTAAGCCAAGAAGAGACGAATTGCTTCAATTCGGGCAACAGGAGCGTATGTTTCGTCGTAGTCAATACCCTCATGTTGGTTGTATCCCTTTGCAACTAGTCTTGCCTTGTTCCTGATCACTTCGCCATCTTCATTCTTTTTGTTTTTTTGAATACCCATTGTTCCGATGATAGTCTTCCCATGCGGGCGGGGAACTAATTTCCACACTTGAAGACGTTCGAATTGGTTGATTTCCTCTTGCATCGCAATTATCCAATCCGGGTCTCGTAGTGCGTCTACTATCTTAGTAGGCTCGTTTTGGCTTAAGAAGCAGCTTAAAAGACTGTGTTGATGTCGTGTCCTTACTCCACGCGAAGGATCGCCAATTATCTGATCAACCGGATGAGCTCTAGTCCACTTGCGCTCATGTGGCAAGGCTGAAGATGTTGCGTCAGCCATTTGTGGGAGTAGATTACCTATGATCTCCGATTGTTCATTTCTGTGAGGAAGTTCCAAATCAGCGCTAGGAGGGAGCAACTCTGATGATTCTTCCTCAACACCCATGGTAGGTTCTTCATTATTCTAAGGCAAATCTGAATCGGGTGAGGTAGGGACTGTTGAAGAACTTGGTACGTCGGCCTCGTCGGGTGTAGAATTGACGGTGAGAGGCTCAAAGAGGGAATCCAAGTCTTCTAACACAAGTCTTAGCGCTTCGTCTGGCGTTGATTGCTTAGTTGTTGCCATCTTTTATTGGTTTTGTGCCAACACACCAGTGAATACGGGTTCTGAGATGTCTTCAGAAACCATCGGTTTGAGCACGGGTCCTGAGCTGATTTGAGCAGGAGCCATCTGGTTAGGCACGAGTCCTGAACTGATGTGCCCAGAAGCCATCGGGTTTGGCACATGTCCTGAACTGAGGTGTGCAGGAGCCATCGGGTTAGCTTCGTGGAACGTGACGTTATAGCTTTCCTTAATTGTGCGGTTGGACTTGATGTATACTCAGTACGCTTTTGATGTTGAAGAATACCCGACGAAAGTTGCTTCGAATGCTTTAGGGTCGAACTTCGCACGTTGCTCTCTGTCGTTCGCCACAAAGCACTTGCACCAGAAGACCTTAAAAAATGATATGTTGGGTAGTCTCTTGTTTACGATCTCGTACGGAGTCTTGTTGAACCGTTTGTGAACCACCGTCCTGTTTTGGGTAAAACATGCGGTATTTAATGCTTCAGCCCAAAGAAAGTGTGGAAGGCCGGAATGGATGAGCATTGTGCGAGCGGCTTCCACTAGAGTTCTGTTTTTCCTTTCCACGACGCCATTTTGTGGAGGTGTTTTTGCGGCTGAGAATTGTTGACTTATTCCAAGTTTTTGATAAAACTCACTGAGGTGATTATTCTTGAACTCAGTGCCGTTGTCTGTTCGAATAACTTGAATAGTCTGTTGCAGCAGATTTTGAGTAGTATTCACAAGTTGATAATCAAGTCACCGGTCTCATCTTTGGTTCAGAGGAACTTTGTCCACGTGTAGCGAGAGTAGTCATCGACTATAACTAGCACATACTTGCGTCCATTGATACTCTGTGTCTGCATTCGCCCACAGAGGTCCATGTGGATTAGTTCCAATGGGCGAGAAGTAGACGCAATTTGCTTGACATGATGAGACGCTCCCTTCATTTTCCTAATTGACATGCCGAACATTGGTACTCCCTTTGTAGTAGTATAGTTGGAAGACCGTTGACCAACTTTTTCGTAGAAAGGCATTGGAGAGCTTTCATATTCAGATGAGACATTCGTTGATGCCATAAGTTGTTCCTCTGTAAAACAGAGATGAGGCATACAACTGTCGAGGGCCGCACGGACGTCCGGTTTATCGTGTAAAGATTTGATTTTCGAACTCCATAGAGGAGTTTTGTGTCCTGACTGTCCAAAATTCTGCACCGTTCAGCGTGAAAGACCACTTGAAATCCTTTGTCACGTAATTGGCCTATGCTGAACAAGTTATGGCGGAGGCCTTCGACATACGAGACATCTTTTATCATCAGATTTTCCAAAATGGTATCTCCACATCCGAGAATGGGAGCTGAGTCATTGTTTCCGAATCTGACTTTCCCGTTTGGTCGTTTTTTTAGTTGCTCAACAGTTCTTGATTCCCAGTCATGTGTGTGGAGCAAACAGAGTCGAGGTACCACACATGATGGATCTGCAAAAACAATTTAGAGAGCTTTAGGTACCCACTTAAGCATGGGTCCTCTCAGATGAGCAGATATAGTTTTGGGTTCAGATATGATTCCTAAATTTTTATTTGGAGGAGTTTTAATAACCCATTTCACTTTCAGAGAAGTGGAGTTGGGTTTTGCCTCTTTAGGTGACTTGGCGTTTTCGGCTTTTGTCATCCTAGGCGGAGATTTAGGAACCCATTTGGGTTGAACCTTGCAGGGAAGGTTAATTTCAGCACGTACAAATGCTTTGGAAGGCTTGACCGAGGAAAAGATCTTTCTTTTGATAACCTCCTAAGGTGCTTGGGGGACTCAATCTTTACGGGATACCTTAGGTGAGTACAGGCATGTACAGCGCCATAAGCTTTCTTTATGGCTGGATCTTGTTTCCTACGAGGCTTCCTAGTGGCATTTGTTTCAGAATGATTATTAGTAATTTTTGAAGTAGAGCCTATTTCGAAATTGTCGCTTCTAAAGGTGATCGGCTGAAGTGAATAAGTAGAAGCAATTATCTTAAACGTAGAAATGACCCTTTTATTACTACGAGTGTCTTTTATTGTAACAGAAGGAGCAACATTCTTAGAAACATTCAAATCTACCGGCTCCTTCTTTATGTTAGTTCTAGACACTCTCGCCTTCGTTTTCAGTGCTGACCCTACGCTCCCTGTAGACGTAGGTGAAGTAGAATTAGCCATAGCACTTTTAACAGAATTATCTTTACAATTTTTATCTTTCAAAGGCGATTTTTCGATTTTCACGCTTTTCGTAATAGCATGTGAGGTAGTTTGGGAGGATGAGGAAACCTTGATATTTTCCATCTCTTTAAGAAACTTTTTCTTTCAGCTTCGAAATTCTCTCGTTCTTTATCTAGCTTTGCCTGTGACTCCTCTATCTGTTTTATGATAGGGGGTTTGTAGAGAATTTTTATAATGAACGTCTTTGACTTCCTCGTTGTGTGCTTGAGATTCAGGAGGTAGGACTTGAACTAAATCACAGACAGGTCTTAAAGAAGGTTTCATATTTCTGTCTCTTTCATTTAGTTCAGTGTAGTCAAAGGGGATCTCAGGCCCATGTGAGGCTTTTCTCATAGATGAATCATAATTATTTTGGTACGTCGATTCAGTGAATTCTCTAAGAGAGGTTACTCCTAAACCCATGTGCTTAATATCATATATTCTTTCTTCCGGAGAACACGTGGGTTAGTGAAACCTATGCCTTCTATAGGATTATAGAACTCTATATCCTTGGGCTTGTTAAAAAATATCGTCTGTTCGGATTGTCCCCTACGCGTAACTATATCATCTAAGTTCTTAATTTTAGCATATAGTTTCTTGTGTTCCTCACCTAGGAGAGCATAATTATTTTCTACCGTCAGTTTGGCGGCTTGACAGGCGTCTAGTTCTTTACTAAGCTCACTAACCTTAGCATTTGATATTTCTAATCGAGCTTCTAAGTTAGTGATCTTAGTGGTAGCTTCGGTTATCCTACAATTTAGGGTAGCTTTCTCATTGAGATTCCTAACCAAACAATTGTAGTTATATGCTAGCCTATCTTCTAATTCCTTAATCTTTTCACTATGTTGTCCTATTTGAGGTTGACTAGTCTCTCTAGAATGTAGGCTCTTAGTAAGTTCTTCTATTTTAGCACTAGAGCTCCTAAGTTCTGATTCGAGACTATCTATCTTCTCCTGAGATCTCGCAAATCCTCTACTTCCTTAATGCTTTTCTGCTCACGTTTCATGTTAGCATATTGTGTTTGATATGATTCTAACATGGTCAATAATGTGGAAGAAGAGACTACCTCTTGAGACGAGGTGGATGCACCGTCTTCGTCCGTCCGATTGGATGTTTCGGCGTCCGATGCGGTATCCAGACGGGCCATGAGGGCTAGATTCTCTTCCTCAGAATTGGATGTGTCTTCAAGCCAGTGGTCCTGCTCTGCCATGAGGGCTACTCCAGCTTCTTTCTGCTTCGTTAGTTGGAGCTTCTTGGAGTAGTAATTAGCATATCTTTTCTTGGGAAGAGTGCATTCTCTGGCAAAATGTCCAAGCTTGCCGCAGTTGAAGCACTTGTTGGGCTCTTTAGTGTTCTTGACTTCGGAGCTCTCTGGTACATGTTCCTTGTTCTTAGAGCTTGAGGTCCGGTTGGCTGAAGATGAGGACTTCTTTTTGAAGTATTTCTGACTCATCATTTTTCCGATTAACGCCAACTGCTTCCCTAAGGCCTTCATGCTTGGCTCGGCGTCGGATTTTGGATCTACTTTTTACTAGATGAGGAAGGCGGCCTAACGATCTTTTTTTTTCCGAGACTTTGTCCCACGCTTCTCCGAGACTAGAGCAACAGTATCGTCAATCAGCTTGCCCTTCTGCTCTCTCTGAATCTCGCTAACATATTCCTCGTGTTGGGCGAGATTATCGAAGACGGCATGGATATCCAACTCTTCCAGATCTTTGTTTTGTCTTAATTGGGTGGATATCTTTTTCCAGGCCAAGGGCAACGAAGATATAAATCTAATATTAGTCTCCATGTTGGTCTTAGAGATTTCTATCTTCCTCATCTCATTTAGAAGAGTGAGGTATCTTGGTATACATTGTATAGGCTCTCCTCCGGCTTAGCATTGAAAGAGTCGTAGGTAGTGAGAATATTCGCCTTTTTGGCCTTGATGCCAACTTCCGTCCTCTGCATTATCCTATGCAATTCATCCCACATTCCCTTAGCCATTGGAAGGCTGTCTATCTGTCTGTAGATGTCATTGGGAATGCCTTGCATAAGTGTATTCATGGCCATCAGATCAGCCTTTGCACGGGCCCTTTCCTCGATAGAGTATTCCCTAGGCTCCTTAAGTCGCCTAGTAGAAGGAATTGGAGGAGTAGCCGTTTCATCACCGGCTACGTGGACCCAAAATTGTGCCGGTCTCTCTTCGAGTGACTGCAGTAGATTTTCAGCCTGATCTTTTAGGGCTATGAAGTTTAGGAAGCGGCTTCTCCATACTGTATATTCGCCGCGTTGCAAGATTGGTGGACGGTTGTCATTTCCTAGCGAATAAGCATCCATGTCTTCTCTTCATTGTTGATGAGGGATCTTCGTTCGTTGTTTTGATGGATTTGAGTGATGTTATGTGCTTACAAGTAGCAAATTAGTTAGTAGTGTTTGATATTAAAGCAGTTGAGAATTATTTTCAAATCTATATTTAGATTTTTGATCGAAAAATAATTATGTCGGAATTAAGATGTACGTCACTGTTCTCGTGCGAGAAAGTGTGTCAGCGAGAAAATTTACGAGCGAGTAAAATTCGTTCAAAAACTTTCGATCGAGAAAAATCTTTTAATCGTGAATTTATTTCGATCGCAAGAAACAGACTTAAAGTAAGTTCCTTGCTTAGTCAAAATAAAATCGTTGACTGAAAACTTTTTCGATCGTAAGTAATTTTTGCTAGGTCAAACTGTATAAGTTTGGACCAAAGAAAAATTTCGACGGTTAGTTTTGCGAGCGCAAAGGTCAGAATAGGTCTTCGTCGAAATAATTTTTCGCTAGATAATGCTCGAGAAATTTTTCTACTAAAATCGTTCTTAGTAAGGACGGTTTTAGCGCTGACTTAGTGCTCTGATCGATAAAAATTCTCGCGCGAAGTTTTCCGATCAAGAAATTTCTGCGATCGAAAACTTTAGCGAGAAAAATTTAATTTCTGCGAACAAAACCAGAACCCTAATTAACCCTGATTCAACCTAAAACAATGAATTAGACTATGAAACTGCAGGTTTTTTATCGTAATTAGATGCTTGATACGCACGAAAAGACAATTAAACACATTATGAAGCAAAACATATCAATTTTGATCAAAATCAAGTTGTGTTCAAGTTCGTTCTTCGCGCAAACAGTAACGATCCAAATCTGATTAAATCTGCTAACTTGTCAGTCAACCTGCTACGAATCTAATCGGCATGGATTTCTATTGCTAGAACAGGCACAGAAACATCAAAATCAAATCATATAAGCAAAGAATTAGGCACTTCAGATCGAAAAACTTTTTCGCGCCAAAACCGTTCTTCGCGTGAACAGTTCCAGAAAATGAATTTCGATCCGAATTCTAACAATTTCGATTCAAAACCGAACGAATCAGCTCTGATACCAATTGTTAGGTCCCCGTTAGTCAAACAATTAATCCTAGGCACGAATTCTAAGGAAATCGATTAGAATTGAATGGATTGAATATCGATCGAAAACCTTTCGTTGAGGAACTCGAGAGAGAAAACCGTTAGTGTGAGAAAGTTTTGTAAGTTTCTCTCTCTATAAATGAATTCGACAGCCTTTAGGATCAATTCTCTAATTTTCTGTATTAAGCTCTAATTGTTACATGTATTTATACCAAACACACTTGGTATAAATATCAAACTAGTCCTAATCTAAGGACTACTATACAAAATGCCCCTAATTACAAGGACAACTAATAAAATCAAGCACAATTAAAATATATACTCTACAGAAACGTAAGCATCACCAGAGAATTTGTTCGACAAATTCTTCGGTTACCAAGCCAACCCGAATATGAACATGAAGCATCCGAGGACGAGCTGATCGTCGACATGCGAAAAATGGGTTACTACTCCTCACTTGAGTTTGTCTCCCGTTTTCAGCAATCAATGATTCCACAGCCATGGCGGACTCTCTTTGCGATCATCAACAAGTGTTTCTCCCCGAAGCACTCAGGCAAGGACAGATGCAATATTACTATCCTTTCGCATCTTCCATGGAATCATGTTCGGGAAAAACTATGACTACGCCAAGTTGATCATGTTGGACCTGGACGATCAAGTTACGCAGCGAAAGAAATCAAAGTCCAAGAAGCCACAGAACCTGCCCTATCCCCGGTGGTTCACAATAATGATCCACCACTTTATGTACACAACACCGGGGATACCACCACGACCAGACGAAGAAAACTACACTTCGTCCAAACTCGCATTTCTTCAGAAAGGGAAGACCGATGAAAAATATTCGCGCACAGCTATGCCAATCTCGCGCGACTTATTAACTTTAGCAAGCCCCGATGCCATTACTGCCAGAATATAACGTCCCCAACCCCACGACTCAGGAAAACCCTCCCGAGTCTACCCCTGGGGTTAATGAGAATGAGAGAGAGATAGATGAGAGGAGAGAAATCACAGAAACGTTGATAGCCCCTCAACAACCCCAACAGTTCACCCAACAACCCATCCATGACCAACCACATGAGGAACGACCAAAAGCCGAGCTGCCCGAACAACCACAAATCGTCGTTCCCGAATTAGTTCCGACAGAAGTTGCCCAGTTAGAAAGTGCCGGGTCACCCCCTAGGATAGAAGATGCTGAAACCGATCCAACGGCGCAAACACAACCTGAACCTGACCATTCACTTGCCTCCCAACAAGCAAGTGTGTCAAAATTCTCAGACCGTCCCCAAATCACACACACCTCGGCTCTTGTGTCCACTCCACTAGAAGATATCACTATTCCCACGACACAGTCCGAGTCTCAGCCTGTCTTACAGGCCTCAACGGCCATAGAAGAGCAAATTGAAGCTCTTCAAGGATTGGGCGGAAGTCTCATGGATGATGATGACCTCAGAAGCTCACCATCTAAGAGCCACCGTAGAGGACCTAGTCTTATACGTGTGCCAACGAGAAGTGGCCCGGTGAAAGTTCCACTCAAGCCCATCTCCTCGATGAGGCCTTAACGACTCGAGCACCATCTACTAAAGATGTGTCGGAAGGAGAGGTCGGAAGACCCACGAAAATAGAAGTCCCACGAACTTCTGTTGATGAGGGCCGCCCTGACTCAGCCAGGGTGCTAACAGCTAACCCTAGTGGCGCTGGAGCAACTCCTACATGTGTGACGACGGCCTACCTGGAGAATCGCCTATTTGAGTTCTTTGAAAACGTCACCCTACCACGTGTTCGAGGACTCATTAGAGATGCCATTCAAACAACTTCAACAGACAAGGGAAAGGCCCCTCTGGTGGAACAACCGTTGTCACAACCTCGCATCATATCGCTGCCACCACGAGTAACTACTCAAACCGATCCGTACACCATGCCATTAACCGATCTGTTCGACATTGGTATTGCTCGCCTTCTAGAACTCGACAAGAAGCACAACCACGAAGAAGATGAGCTCTACCGGAAGCTGCTCGCAGGTGGAGTCATTCCTCCACCGGATACCTGCCGCCAAGGAGTCCCCAGCCAGAAGCATCGTCATGACGATCCTGATGACCGGGATCGTCCTGAGGGGGAGAAGAGGCCCAGAACCGCAGTGAAGGCAACCGCGCACGTGGACGAGGATGGAGAGTTCAAACCCGTGGAGGCAGTTCTTCTAGATCATCCAATCCACCACCACCACCCAGGTTCTCCAAGGGAAGATAAGCTAAGCCAGAGCCAAACCAGACAACTTCTCTTGGCGAAGTTGCGTCTGTTCCCTCGTGGACCTCCACCCAATCAGTCCAGACAACTACAAACTCTCGTCCCAAAGATCCTCAAGTTTATATCGACAAATACATCTTAGAAGATGAGTGGCTGACGAGAACAGAGATAGAAGAAGAGTCCCTCGTGAGGATTGAAAGCGTCAGAAGTTTCTTAAAAGCGGCGGCATCAGACTTTCGGTTTGTCGAGCGAGAAGAAGAGGAGAAAACCCTGAAGTAGACCTCCAAGAACTTTCAGACCTCCTTCAACATCAAGTGCCCGAGAGACCAATGCCGGGCTACGAGTTCATAGAAACTCGTTGGAGAAACGGGAAGATCAAGGCACCTTTCCTTGAAGACTATTATCCAAGGACCTGGCGGAAGGAGAAAGAAATAAAGGGATCAACGAGCTAAATCTTCGAGGCATTGAGCACTTGCGAGGAACGTCCAAGGGTCTTCGCCATCAGATCATGCTCTGGGAAAGCTCAGGAAGAAGTGGAATGACTACAGAGCAATACAAGAAGCATCTCAGAGCTCAAATGGTCATCTGTTATATTCAAAAGGTAGAGTGCGGGATGGGAAGATATATAGGCCATGTCAATGTGTTAGAGAGGTACGACAGGTCTATCGACAGGTTTACAGAAGCCGATCTTCTGTTCTTTCCATCAGGCGAACTAAACAAGCTTTACAACTTGTATCGCGACAAGTTCATCCTCCACACTCGAGAGAAAAGAGAAGGATACAGAGCTATCAAAGAATGCATGCTGAGGCAGATCAAGTTCTATGCCTCACATGACTTCCAAATGGCCTTGGAAAGTAATATGAGCAAAGTGAACTTGACACAGCCTGATAATAGGTACAAGGATCTGGATAAATTCGGTGCAGGTTACATCTTCCTTGAACCACAACCTGCAATCACATATCTACAACGAACAAAAAATCGGATGTAGGCATTCTTATTATCAGAAGCTGCCAAGTTCTCTGATGCAACTATGCAGATAATCCTAAAGCAACTTAGGATAAGATAAGTGACGATTCCTGACGATACAATTCTTGAAGCACAGATAAACCAGAACAATCTGTTCTGGATAAATTCATCCAAGCTATCCTAGATCGAATTGTTTTCAGAAACGACATCAGACAGTTTGAGCATGCTCTAGGATTCAGGAAGACATACTTAGCTCACAGGGAACCTTCACCTCCTCCTCGCTCGAAGAAAAAGAAGAAATGAAGACTTAGACGTACTTTGTAATTTGGACACTTAGTGGGAGAATGTTAGGAATATTTCAGAAGTGTCCAAAATATTTATTCTAAGTCTTTGTATTCCATTACTATGTATTTTATATGCTTTATTTTGATTACATGGTTTGTAGTTGTAATGGGCTTGTTAGGGGCCCAATGGGCTTAATACCTTTCTAAGGTATTTAAGCTTAAACCCTACAATGTTCTCTAAGTTTCCATTTTGTTAATTTACTTCACGTACGCAAACTCTCTAAAACCTCTAAACACTATTCACGTATTCAACGAAAGTTTTAATCTTTATCAAGTGTTCTTGGATAATCTGGAATTACAGAAAATCATTTGTGCTCGACAAACTTTTCAGTCAACAGATTTATTTTGACTCAGCGAGAAACTTACTTAACGTACTACTTCTTACGATCGAAATAAATTCAGATCGGAAAATTTTTCTCGACTGAAGGATTTTGAGCAATTATTTTCGCTCAAAAATTTCTCGCTGATAGTTTCACGCACGTGAACAGTATTATCACATTTTATTACGAGGAAATTATTTTTGATCAAACTTTAAAGGTTGAATAAAAAATTATTTCTCGACTGCTTTCGAATCAAACGCTACTAACTAATTTGTTACTTGTGAAGCATGTTGCATCAGTTCAAACCATCGAAACAGTCAAAGAAGATTCTTAGATCAACTCTTCAACTAAGATGGATGCTTATTCTCTTGGAAACGACAATCGTCCACCCATTTTGAAATGCGGAGAATAAACAGTCTGGCGCAGCCTTTTCTTGAATTTCCTCGAACTCAAAGAGCATGCAGGGTACCTTCGCATCTCTCGAAGAAGGTCCAGCTTAGTTTTTGGTTGAACAGGCAGCCAACCCAACAAACAACCCGCCTCTACTTGCGACTCGACGTCTTAAGACTCCTAGTGAGTATACTGAGGCAGACAGGTTGAAAGCTAAAGCTGACCTCGACTGTAAATCTTGGCTCATGCAAGGCATCCCAAACAACATATATAGACAGATCGACAGCATTCCTACAACAAAAGGAATGTGGGATGAACTCTATCGCATGATGCAGCGTACATAAGTCGGTGTCAAAGCCAAAAAGGCCAACATACTAACGACCTACGACTCTTTCAAGGCCAAACCGAGAGAGAGTCTAGAAGATCTTTGTCAAAGATATGTCACACTTCTCAACGAAATGAGGAAGATAAAAATCTCCAAGACGAACATGGAGTCCAATATTCGATTTCTATCCTCTCTACCCTCGGAATGGAAGAAGATATCCACCCAAATTCGACAGAACAAAGACTTGGAGGAGCTCACGCTATTGTCAACAATCTCGCACAACACGAGGAAGACAGCAGCGAGATTCAGAAGGAGCAAAAGGGCAGACAGACGAAGACTTAGTTGCCTTAGTCTCAGAGAGAAGCTCTAGACCTTGCAAAGACAAGACCATTAGACCATTAAGCTCTAGACCATCAGAGTCGGAAGCTGAATCGGACTCCGACGTCGAGCCAAATATCCAAGCCCTAGGAAAGTAACTGGCTCTAAATGGAAAGATGATGAGCAAACAGTACTTCAAGAAGAAGTCCTCATCATCAGCCAACAGACTTCGGACCACTAGCTCAAAGAACAAGGAAAGAGCACCAGAGATCTATGAAGTCAAGAACGATAAAAAGTCAAACAAGTGATTTAACTGTGGCAAATCTGGCCACTTCCCCCGTGAATGCACTCTCCCAAAGAAGAGAGATGCCGATTACTACTCCAAGAAGCTTCAACTCACAAGTAGAAGGAAGCTGGAGTAGCTCTCATGGCGGAACAGGACCATTGGCTTGAGGATACATCGAGTTCAGAGGAGGGGAACCTAGCCCTCATGGCCCGCCTAGACGAAGACTCCGACGTTGAACCATCTAATCGACGGTTGATGACCAAGCATCCCCGTTATTTCAGGACGTAAATTCCTTTAGTTACACATTATTGGCCATGTTATAATCGTACGAAATAGACTACGTAACATGAAAGGTGAGCAGAAAAGCATAAAGGAATTAAACGAGAGACTGCTATAAGTGAGTGTAAATATCAATTGCTATTAACGAAAAGTTTCATGTAGAAATTCTTTGTCAAATGCAATTGAAAAGATAGTTAGTCTAGCATCAAGAATAGCCTCATTAGAGATTAAAAATAGCGACCTAGATAAAGCTCTGAGAGAAAGCAAGATAGAGTTGGCCACATATAGAAATGACTATACAACACTCTCTCATGAAAGAAAAAGACTTTATTCTAGGATTAGACTCTTAGCGACAGACTGACTTATAGGGGACAAACTGATCAAACGATTCATCTAAACCAGCCCCTAGAAACTGATATTTACAATGCTAAGGAAGGTTTAGGACTTGCAAACCCATGCAACTTAAGGAAAGTTGACTGCATTAAGCTCAATGATATAAGATACATGGGATTGGGTCTAACCTCCCTAACGAATTTTACTGGCGCATCTAAGACAAATGCGTTAGAAGAAAAAATGCGTAAAGCCAAAACTAGGGTCGAGATGCGCTTTGACTATACAGAATTGAATAAAAGTTACAAAACTCGGGATATACCCCAGGAGTATAACGGTGATTCAATATTTTATTTACAACATACGAGTCAGTCCAATGAAGCAAACAATTACTATTCCGAGAATTCTTCTAACCTTTATATTCCTCCTATGATTAAGAAAATTGAGGAAATGAGGTGATCCTTTAACATTAAAAAGCAGAATTTTGAAGCTGAAAAGAGAAGGTTCTTAAAGGAGATGGAAAATCTTAAAGCTTCCTCCAAAGATCAAACCATCTCTCACGCATCTCCCTTAACGGATAAGATCATTATGAAGGCGTCAAGAAAGAAAAATTGCTTTCTAAAGATCAAAAATCTATATTAACTGTAACCTTGCTTCTACTACGTCTACAGGGAGCGTAGTACCTGAATCAGAGATCGAAGGCGAGAGTGTCTAGCTTAGAAATTAAGAACTAGTCAAATTTATCACCTCCTTCTGTAAAAATAAAGGACACTCGTAGAAATAAAAAAGCCGTTTCTTATCTCAAAATAATTGCTTCTACTTGCTCCTTAACGCCTACCACCATTAGAAGTACTAACTATGAAATAGGCTCATCCTCAAATATAACAACCAATCATTCTAAGACAAATGCCGATAAGAAGATTCGTAGGAAACAAGATCCAACCATTATGAAGTCTTACAGTGCTATTCATGCATGTTCTCATCTAAGGTATCCCGAAAAGATCCAATCTCCCAAACACCTTAGGAGATTATCAAATGAGAAGATCTTTTCCTCGATCAAGCCTACCAAAGCATTTGCCCGCGCCGAAATTCAACTTCCTTGCCAGGTTCATCCCTCATGGGTTCCTAAATCTCAAAGAAACTTCTTCGAAGATGGCTTGGGTACCTAGAACTTCGACTAACAATTTAGGAACTAAATTTGAACCACTTCGTATATCTGCTAATCCGAGAGGACCCATGCATAAGTGGGTACCTAAAGCTCTCTAATTTGTTATTGCAGATCCATCATGTGCGGTCCTTGACTCGGTCTCTGCATACATGACTGGGAATAAAGAGCTGCTGAGCAACTATCAAGACAGCTTCCATGGGAAAGTCCGATTCGGCAACAACGATTCGGCTCCAATTTTCGGAATCGAAGATATCATTCTGAAGAATCTGACGATCAAGGATGTCTCATTCGTCAAATGCCTCCACCATAACTTGTTCAGCATAGGCCAGTTCTGCGGTAAAGGATTCGAGGTTGTCTTTATTGCTGACCGGTGCAGAATTTTGGACAGTCAGGACAAATAACTCCTTCAAGGTACACGATCAACCTGACGTCCGTGCACCATTCGACTGCTGTTTGTCTCATCTCTCAGACAAATATTCAGAGAAACAGCCTATGGCATCAAAGAGTGTCTCATCATAATTTAAAGCTCTACAATGCCTTTCCACCAAGAAGTTGGTTCTCACGGTCTACCAACAAATTTGACGGTGCAAGAACATCAATGTTTGGCATGTCAACTAGGAAAAATGAAGCGAGTCTCGCATCATGTCAAGCTAGTTGCCTCTACTTCACGTCCTCTGGAACTACTTCACATGGACCTCTGTGGACCTATGCAAACACAGAGTATCAACGGATGTAAGTACGTGCTAGTCCTTGTCGACGACTTTTCTCGCTACACATGGACGAAGTTCCTCCGAACTAAGGATGAGACCGTGCACTTGATCATAAACTTTGTGAACACGACTCAGAACCTACTGCACCAGACTATCCAATTCACCCGAACAGACAATGAAACAGAGTTCAAGAACCAGTATCCCAGTAAAGTTTATCAGACACTTGGAATCAGTCAGCAATTTTCAGCCGAAAAGTCTCCTCAGAAGAATGGTTAGTCGGAAGGAAGATTCGAACAAAGCCGTGCGTACGGTGCTGATCCACTCAGGCCTCCCGCACTTTCTTTGGGCTGAAGCAGTAAACACCGCCTGTTTCACTCAAAATAGGAAAGTAGTTCACAAGTGCTTCAGTAAGACTTCGTACGAGATCATTAACAAGCGGGTACCGAATATTTCCTTCTTTAAGGTCTTCTGGTGCAAGTGCTTTGTGGCGAATGACAGAGAGCAATGTGCCAAGTTCGACCCTAAAGCATTCGAAGCTACTTTTGTGGGATATTTTTCAACTTTTACAGTGTACAGAGTACACATCAAGTCCAGTCGTACAATTAAGGAAAGCTACAATGTCATTTTCCAAGAAGTGGCAGAGATGGCTTTTGGGCACATCAGTGTAGGACTCGTGCCCAACCTGATGGCTCCTGCTGATATCAGTTCAGAACCCGTACCTAACCAAATGGCTTCTGAATACGACAGTTCAGAACCTGTATTCACTGGTGTGTTGGCACAAAACCAACAGAGAACGGCAACAACTAAAGATTCATCGTCAGAAAAAGCTATGAGAATTGCTCTAGAAAACTTGGATTGTCTCTTTGAGCCCATCTATAGGCCAGACATCATCGATCCTACACCTACAGTGTATTCCCCATTCAACGAAGCCGATGTACCAAGTTCTTCAAATGTGCCCACCTCACCCGATTCAGAATTACCTCAGAATACTGAAGAACTTATTGTTGTGGAAGTATCATCAGAGTTGCTCACCTCAAGTGCAGATATGGCTTCTGAATACGACAGTTTAGAACCCGTTTTCATTTGCGTATTGGCACAAAACAAACAGAAGATGGCAACAACTCAGGATTCAACGTCAGAAGAAGCTCCGAGACTCGCGTTAGATGATTTAGACTCTCTCTTTGAGCCTGTATATCAGCCAGACACCATCACTGCTACACCTTTAGTGGATCCCCCACTCGACGAGGCCGATGTACCAAGCTCTTCAAATGTCCTCACCTCACCCGATTCATAATTACCACAGAACACTGAAGAACCAACCTTGGTTTTTGACGAAGCCTCGTCAGAATCACTCAATTCAAGTGCAGAATTAGACCTACCTCAATCTAATGAACAATCGAATATTATTGGAAATCTAGGTCCACAAATTGCTGATGCATCTACTTCAGTCCGGCCACATGAGGGAAAATCGACTCGAGCACATCCGGTTGATCAGATTATTGGTGATCCTTCGAGTGGAGTACGAACACGTCATCAACACAGACTCTTTAGCAGCCTCTTAAGCCAAAACGAGCCACTAAGGTAGCAGGCGCACTTCAAGACCCGGATTGGATAATAGCAATGCAAGACGAAATCAACCAATTCGAGCTTCTCCTAGTGTGGACATTCGTACCCCGTCCACATGGGAAAACAATTATCGGGACGAAATGGGTCTTTAAGAACAAAAAGAATGAAAATGGGGAAGTGATCCGGAATAAAGCAAGGCTGGTTGCGAAGGGATATAACCAATAGGAAGGCATTGACTACGGCGACTGCCTGTTGCCCGGATCGAAGCCATCCGCTTTCTCTTGGCGTATGCGGCCCATAAAGACTTCAAAGTCTACCAAATGGATCTTAAGACCGCCTTCCTCAATGGCATCTTAAAGGAGGAAGTCTATGTCACTCAGCGAGAAGGCTTTGTTGATCAAGAAATCCCGATCATGTCTATCGATTGGACAAAGCTCTCTACGGACAGAAACAAGCTCCATGTGCTTGGTATGATATCTTGAGCGATTTCCTCGTGAAGTCTAGATTCACCCGAGGAACGATCGATACGACACTCTTCATCAAATGGCAAGACAAAGATCTGATGGTCGTCCAAGTTTACGTAGACGACATCATCTTCAGATCAACAAATCCACGGCTCTGCAAGAGGTTTTGTGATTTAATGAAGAGCAAGTTTGAAATGAGTCACATGGGAGATATGCAATTTTTCTTGGGACTCCAAGTCAGGCAGCTCGAAGATGGCATTTTCATAAGTCAGACTAAATACATCAAGGACATTCTGAAGAAGTTCCATCAAGATCAGAGCAAGCCTCTCAGCATTCCTATGTCAACAAGATGCAAGTTGGATGCTGATCCCACAGGAAAAGCGGTCGACATCACACTCCATCACAGCATAATCGGCCCTCTTCTCTATCTCACCTCAAGCCGGCCGGATATTATATTTGCCACCTGCCTCTGTGCTCGTTTCCAAGCCGACCCCAAGAATCCCACATGCTTGCGGTCAAGCAGATCTTGCGCTACCTCAAAGGCACCTCTACCCTAGGACTGTGGTATCCCAAGGGCACAAATTTCAAATTAATTGGCTATACTGATGCTGATTATGCAGGTTGCTGAATGGACAAGAAACGCACCTCCGGTGGCGCTCAATTAGGCTTAAAGCTGGTTTGTTGGTCATCAAAGAAGCAGAACTGTATCTCAACATCGACGGCTGAGGAAAAAACGTCGCGACCGCCAGCTGTTGCTCGCAAATGCTGTGGATGCGGACTCAGCTTTGCGATTATGTGTTTAATTTAAATTTACAGTGATAGCCAGAGTGGCATTGCTATAACGTGCAATCCTGTTTACCATACGCACGAAACACATAGATATTCGATATCACTTTATAAAAGATCACGTAGAAAAAGGTACTATTGACATGTATCTCGTGAACACGGAGTACCAACTTGTCGACATTTTCACTAAGGCATTGGATGAAACGATTCCATTTTCTTGTCGGAAAATTAGGCATGCTGAATCTGGTCTATTTTATGTGTTTTGCATTCCTAAATTTCATATTTTGCGTGATATTTAGAAATTAAAAATAAATAATACTATAACAGTAAATAAAAAAAGTTAAATAAAACTAAAATATCGAAAATATTATACATATACCTACAATATTAGGGGAGTGACGATATCTTTAGGATGCTCGATCTTAGTCACGAATAAATTTCCCTGACATACGACTGATTAATTGCTTAATTGTCAGTCTAAGTCGCACTCTTGTGTCCAAAGGTCATCAGCTTCTTCCACTAGACACAAAGCCATTTCACATATGTGAGGATTCTTGCCTTTCATTTTTTCTCTCTTTGAATTTAATCTTGAGTGAGTCACACATCAATTGATTGTCTTAACTAGTGATATTTGGCTTCATACTCACCTCGCGCTAGATCGTTAGGAAAATGATTAGGACACTTAGGTAGTTCCTCACTTGGCCATATAGAAAATTTCATCCTTTGACATAGCCTTTAGTCATCCATTTTGAGCCTTCTCCGAATACCTTTTCTTTATTTCAAACCCCCTTGAGCCTTCTACCAATAATCTGAATCTTCGGGGGGGTGTTCAAACGAGAAAAAGAAGGGGAGAAAAAGATATGACAAAGAAAAAGATGACAGAAGAATGTGGAAAACGCACACGAGGAATGCTCAATGCACAAAAAGCAGTCCAAAAGAACCTGCCTATCGACTATTAAAAAAATGCCAAATCATTAGAGGGGCATGGATCTTGCTTCTCGTTGATAATCTGGTACGCGCCTCAGAACGGCTGGAAGATGAGATCCTTGAAGTGAACTTCTCCGACGATAATCCGGTCTTATATCGGGAAACGAGAAGAGAGTACGACCTTGGGTTCGAATTCCGTAACTGTGAACTTCTTCAAATCGATAATCTCAGAAACCTATCTAGGGATTAAGAGAAAAGGAGCACGGTATCTGCCGGAGAACGAACAAGAAGAACTTCGCCTTAGATAATGTCTCAGCTTCGTAGAGAAGCGGAGCTTCAACTTGAGCAAGTGTAGACTGATACGAAAAAAATTAAAGGATGAGAATGACAAAAAGATAAAGAAAAATGCCGAAGAAGGAGATCGATGAAGAAATGCAGACGCCGCAAAGCTCACTTTTCCCAAAATTTTCCTTCCGTTCTAAGTCAAAGCCAAATTAAAATCCTTCAAAGTCCCTTTGATTTCAAATCGACGATCTTTCGCATAGGTGAAATGATTAAAAGCACCTCGATCACAGGTAAATTGACTTAATATTGCTTGTGTTGACTTGACTGATATAAATATAATAATCCCAAGGTAAATAGAAATGAGCGCTAGACTGAACCCAGTTAGAGTTGTCGAAGTGGAACATACTTTGAACTTAGGACTATAGTTTGCTGATGTGACTTGACGGCATATGATCATGGCAAGTGCCTTGTGAAACTTTAGACGTGACAATGATCGAAGCAAAATAATATGACCCCATACTAAAAATTTATAATAAATAAATAATAATAAGTATATATAAAAGATAAATCGCACATTTTAATATGCAGTTTTAATTTGCATCTATGCGGAATTGATTAAAAGCGATATTTTGTTATATTTCGCACATTCTGATATGCAGAACTTACTTTGCATTTGAGCTGAATTGTTAAAAAATGCGAATATTGTTTTTTTTTCATACCCTCGCGCGAAATTATAGTTACATGTATAGGGGACCATGTATCTAGGCCAATCTTGATAAATCGCGTTTTTCGTAATTGTTACTCATATTGGTTTATCGACTTGTTTGATAAATCAATTGAGGTGCACTATTTGAGGGGGAGTATTTAAAAATTTATGCCTTGACGTCCAAATATGTTTGATGGTCTTTCTCTAAGTATTGCAAAACAATAAGGACTTCACGAATTATTCAAGACTTGGAGTACACGGCATCGGTTTAAATTTTGGTTAGTTAAATATTTGATCGTTAAAGTGTTTTATAAATCTTAATTTAACCAATTTCTCTTAAATAAATATTTCAGGGGGCGCCTAAATAGAAATGTTGCTTCCGAAATTAACTAATATTCTCGACATTTTTGCTCTAAGTATTGCAGATCTACAACATTTGACTATGGAGCCAGATGTCACCATTCTGAATTACGGGGAGTTAATTGCGTTTATTTTCATACATGGGGGGAGCAATTATGTGGTTTTTACTTGAACTCAGGATCAATATGAAATCTTAGAAAAACTTAATATCGAAAAATTTTGTAATTTTCGATAGCAGTTTCTCGAGCGAAAATTGATTTGGGACCAAATGGTAATTTTCGCTTCCAATTTGTCGAGCGTAAATTAAACAGGAACCAAATCAAAATTGTCGATCGGAGTTTCTCGAGCGAAAAATTATAATTGGGCCGGTATAATATGCGAACTCAAAACGTCCAATTAGCCCAATTAGAAAATTAACCTTTTGACAGTCGAAGAACTTTATCTCATGCAAAACTTCCACAGACGATTCAAATTTATCTTTCGATTTTCATCCAGAAATTGTTTGTTTAAGGTAACGATACTTATTTGATATTTGTGATTTAGCTCAGTTTGCACCTACATTTTATAATCTTTCGTCTGGATTTGAGTAGATTTTCGATTGTTCGAACTGTAATACCCCACATACTATTTCGTTGAGATTTCGACCTGTTTTTGTTTATCTGGGTTGAAATCTGCATTCTAGGATAGTTTAAGGGTTCGATCATTCTAGGAGTATATTTCTTCGATTATCTGCATGTTTGAAGCTTGATTAAGTGTTCGACTGGAACTGGTTTTAAATGTTTAAATGCGACGAAGAACGTTCTCGCTCGCAAACAGTGTCAATGAATTTCAATTTGATTGAGTCACTGTTTGCATCGTAAACATTTTTCGATCGCTAAATTCTAGACTTAATCGGTAAAATAAATAACGTAGATCGATATATACTTACAATCGTGAAAGCAAATTTTGATTTTATGCGAGCGAAATGATTACTGAATGGAATCGATCAAACGGGTGTAATTAAGTTTTGAGCGCAAAACTTACAATCGAAAACAGTAATTTCGTTTTCTATTTTGTTCTCGGTCGAAAATTTTAGCGGCGAAAAAATTAGTTTGTCGACGATAAAATTTATCAATCGTAAAAGTACGCAGCTATAATTTTGATCAATCGAAAATTTTCTCGATGATTAAATTAGTTTCTCGTTGTCAATTTTCTTTATCGTAAAATTTCGCAGCAAAAAGCTATTTTAAAATCGAAATATTTTCTCGCTCGATAACTTTCTCAGCGAAAAATTTTAGTCACGGACGAAAACTTTCTCGATCGTAAATTTACGCTGAAATCAGTTTTCTCGATCGTAAATTTACACGAAAGTTTTCTCGATCGTAAATTTATGCTGAAATCAGTTTTCTCGATCGTAAATTTACACGAAAGTTTTTCTCGATCGTAAAATTCTCGGCTACAGTACCACGCGTATAACGTTCAACACTTAGTAAAATTTTCTAAGTCTTTTTCACTGTAGCAGACCTTAGCAAATAAAGTTTTTTCGATCGCAAATTAAAACGAAGAATTGCTTTCAAAATTCACACTTAGGCAATTTAATTGAGGATTTCAATTCTCGCGCGATAAATAGAACGGAGTGTACAGTGCGTGATTTACAAATCAACACTTAGAATATTTTCGATAAAATTCTTACGTACATAAGTCGAAGTTCACTTTGTATAACATATGTGTGAAATTAGATTTCAATTACAAATTTATCAAACATATTCTGAAAATGTTAGACTACTATGGTTTGATGAATTAAATTTCGACTCAAATTAAAATCCTTGAACTAATGTTTTAATTTGCAAATTGATTTTCAGATGGATCATTATCCGACATGTAACCACATTTACGAGAAGAACCTATACCTCAAGGTTCAATACACCAATTTCCAACTCAACCTGACTACCTTCAGGTGTCCGGACGAGATCATTGTGTCTATACTGCGAGGCCATCCCCTCTGGCACGCGCTCACTGTGACGGCATCCGTGCCAATGGTCTACTTACAACAATTCTAGGGAAGAATTAAGAGTCTAATAGTTGACGGCTCATATCGCTTCACCACGGTGGGACGAGACACATAAGCTTCAGCAAGGAAGATTTCGGGCTCGTCCTAGACCTATCCTTCAGCCAAAACTATGACCCCTCTGCCTTCAGATGCAGAGATGGTGCGGGACTTTCTACATATGGGATACCGTCCACCGCTCACCAAACTTGCACAAGTCCAGAGCAACGGAATCCCGCACCCTTGGAAGACACTGTTTGGAATCATCAAGTGTCTATCGACAAAGCACGCCGGGTTCGACAAAGCAACGACAACATTCTCTGCATTTTCCATGGCATAGCGTTCTCGCGGAATTACAATTTCGCTCAACTGATTTGGAAAGATCTAACAGAACAGATCAGACTAAAGGAGAACAACAGTCGAAGAATGTTCCGTATGCCCGGTGGTTCAACCTCATCATCAGACAACATGGAGATGCACGAGAACATCCCCGTACTCCAAGAGCGGAACTAGATTCCCCCAAAACTCAAATTCTTCCACAATTCGAGGCCACAGATTTGGATCAGCCGTCGATGCCGATTCCATTGGATCTACTGCGTCTTGCTGACCCCTCGGGAGAATCATCTCCCAGAGCAGATGATTAGAGGGCCCCCGACATATTTCATGTGATCCCTCCCCAACAACAACAGCACCAACCTAGCCTTGAGCCGAGTTGATAGATCAAGTGGTCAGGAGCTAGAACAGGAGCCTCCAACTCAGGAAACATAGTACCAGATGATGATGCCATGTTCATTGATGCAGTGACACAAGAGTTGGAACTCGAGTCTCCACAACAATCACTTGGTTCTGGAAGTGCCCATTATTGTTGGCGTGTTCCAGGATCGATTGAGGAGATCCTGCAAAGGCAATATAGCCCGAAGTAGAAACAGGGCACAATCCACCATCACAGGCTACTACGCCTGCACCAAAGGCGTGATTCCACGATCACATCTCAAGAGCCTCCTGTGACAAAACAAGCCGTGAGGATGTTGCACAAGGATATCAACCCCTCACACAGGAAAGGCGCGACCATTCGTGAAGCCGTACCAGCCAAGATTCCGTACCCAGCTCGGTTAAGGGAGGCCGAACCTGAAAAGGAGAAGTTTGAAGCCGAAAAGGAGGAGGCCGCGCCTAGAAAGGAAAAGGGAGAGGAGAATAAGCCATACCAGCAGAAGGTTCCCTACACAGCACGGTTGAAGAATGACAAGGACAGGGCGCTAATTACCAGATTATGGGATGTGCAAAGATTTACGTATAACTTACCGTTTATTGAAGGACTTGCTGACAAATCGATGGAATCCCGAACACGAATGAGGAGAGTGCTCGGTGATACTCCAGAGCACGATACCGAAAAAGCTCAAGGACCCAGGGAGTTTTACTATTCCTTGTCATATAGGTGACTTAGTATAAATGTGATGCCGTACTCCATGTTTAAGCACTTAGGATTAGGTGAACCACGACCCACTAGGATGAGTATTCAATTGGCCGATAGATCGTTAAGGTCGATAAGTTCGTTATCCCTGCTGATTTAGTGATCCTAGATATGGGCAAGGATGAAAATGTTCCATTAATTCTATGTAGACCATTCTTAGCACAGGTGAGACTCTTATAGATGTTAGGAATCGAACTTGACTTTGAATGTAGACGGCGAGAAAGTTACGTTAATATGACTGACTCGATGAAAAAGGATAGGGAACATGATAATAAGTGTCATTACTGGATTCTTTTGAGCACGGTCTCTCGTCTTCTATGCAAGGTTTATTACAGGTTTTGAGCAAGGAGGAAGTTGATGAGCCCACGATAACCATCGGCAACAACAGTGAAGAAGTTAAGGACAAGAGCCAGTCGAGAAGCAACCGCGACAAGAGTTGAAAACCGCTGCACGGCGGGAAAGCGACAACTCCAAGGTTTGGATGTAGGCGAGGGAGACTTAAGCAACAATGAGGTACTGTATATAGACTTCCAGCCACCCTAAGCGAGCGAAGGTACGTCCGACTAAAGACAGTAAAGGAAGCACTTCTTGGGAGGCAACCCAGGTTTATCATCCATGTCTTTTTCCTTTTCCGTTTAATTTTCCTTTTAGTTATGTCAGGATAAATATCATGAGTCACGATCCACGACCTTCACGCGTTCAGGCACGGCCACGTCACTTAGTCGTCAGGAGAGTTCTGTTCCTTTTAACCTTCTTTTCCATTTATTTTATTCATTTTTTACGTTGAGGACAATGTAGGTCTTAAGTGTGGGGAGGGAAGATTAGGCTGAGAATGGAAATTATATTAAGAAATTACGTGAATTTTTTTTTATGACGTATCCGTGAACTATTAGTTCGTTAGAAAGGCATGAATTATTGAATGAAGCCTGATTGTTTGCGTTTATCTCGAGTTGTTTGCATGTCATGAAACTTTGAGGTCGATTAGGATATGCATGATTGACTGAATCGTGTCTGCCTAAATAGACATAGCGCTACTTTGAGAGATTCGTACACATAACTATTTACGTTGCGAGAGTTTGAGACTGACGAGCATATGCTCATTTTTTGGTTGTGTGACGTGCCTACTCTCCAGAACTTGCCTATCTGATACGCGTGAAACTGCTTTTGGTGCGTTAGTTTGGAAATGACGAGGGCATTAGGAAAACAAGTCCATGGTCAAATTTCCCTACCACGACTAATGCCCATAGTTAGCCACTTTGAGCCTGAGCCTATTCGTTTCGTACCTCGTAAATTATAAAAGTCGGTAAACCGAATAAGCCTCAGAGATCATTTGAACCTGTTGATTAGAATAGAGCATATGTCGAACTTGAGAGTCACTGTTATTCGGTTGAAATGACTCACTGTTGTTCGGTGAAATGACTCGGTCCTACTTGGACCGTTTCTGAAATGACAGCAGTCAAGACTATCCTCAACTACCTCAGACGGACTAAGGATATGATGCTGGTCTATGGTAATGAAGAATTGGAAGTGGAATGGTATACGGATTCGGATTTCCAGTCTGATGTGGACGACCGAAAATCCACTTTGGGGTTTGTCTTTACGCCTAACAGTGGAGCAATGTCTTGGAAAAGTTCCAACCAGACCACTACTGCGGATTCCACCTGCGAAGCAGAGTATATAGCGGCCTCAGAGGCAGCTAAGGAATGTGTTTGGATGAGAAAGTTCTTGGAAGAACTTGGTGTCATTTCTGTAGTCGCTAGGCCATTGCCATTGTGGTGTGACAATACTAGCGATGTTGCTCAGGCGAAAGAACCGAGATCACACAGCATGTCCAAACATATAGAAAGAAAGTACCACGTGTTATGTGGATTCGTTAAGAAAGGTACATAGCCGTGCAGAAGATTGCGAAAGCAGAAAACATGGCCGACCCGTTCACCAAGCCTCTATCACAGGCAGTGCTGGCTAGACATCTCCAAATTTAGTGCAAGTGGGAGATTGTTAGGAATATGCCCTCGAATGCTATACGATGATAAGATTATATAGAGCATTAGATTATTTATCATTCCACCTTTTGTGTAATAAGACATTTTAGTGTGTATAATGGAATGCATGTTCGTTTATTGGATATTAGAGTTCTCTGCTTAGCATCCGGTAAAGCAATAAATGAACAAATCCAAATCTGTCGAGTTGAGTAAACTGTGCTCGATGGGCACGAGAGAGGAAGTCACCAGTGGACCCTTAACCGCGAACTTTAAAAGTCCAGTTGGGTGCTGGATAATCGATCACGGCTTATTTGTCGACGACCTATCATGTGCAGTATCCCGCTTGGAAGCGGGGGTCGTGACTTGTGATACGAATAGAATCAAGGGATTAAATCGTTTTGTGGACACTGACTCATGGGTCGCACGGTCAAACATGGCTTATTACTCAATGAGTGTCAATGACCGACGACAACACTATAGTAGTCTACGTGAACCTTACACCAAAAGGGGCTTTGACGGAGTTGACTTCGGGATCTCGACTCTCACAGGTTCCTCTCGACCCGATTTGCTGTTGCATGGGTCAGCGGGCCAGATGCGGTCTTGAGAACGATTGTGATTGCGGGGCTTTAGATCGCCGAGTACGGATTCACAGTCTCGCAAGTAATCGAGATAAGTGTCCTATGAGGACTGCGACAAAAAATTATGAAATCTTTGTCCAGGGTATTCAACTAACTCATGTTAGACATCGAGGGTAGTTTGATAATTTGCCTCGTCTCCGTTTATCGTAGAATCGAGTTTAGTGAGTTTGACATATGGCTCTCACTCGATTAGGACCAAGCTGAAGGGTTTATACGTAGCACTATTATCTATAGTGAGGTTCTGGAAATAAAGATCGGGTCGAAATTCGCACTCGAATCGGGTTACGGTCCGATACTGCGGGATTGGCTAGGTTACTATCGGACTCTTGGATTCCTCCCTTGCCGATTGAGTCGAACCTAGAGAGTCGGGCTTAAAAAGGATCATCAGTGTATTGATAAGGAGAGAGAGTGTTTTGGGCCTTAACGGGCCTTGGGCCGTTGGGCCATGCCGTAATGGGCCTCAGGCCATTTATTGGATCGAAGTTGGACTTCTTATCAAACTAACTTTAAGACTTTGGCTTGGCCAAGTGCTTAATGGGCTTGAGGATAAAAATTGGATTTCACCTTAAGCTCATTTTGAAATATGCCTTTGAGGGTATTTTGGAATTTGCATATTTGATATAAATATGAAATAAATAATTTGGAATATTATTTATTGAAATTTCAAAATTATTCTAGGATTAAGTTTGAATTTATACCATATTTAAATATACTTAGTTTGACTTGTATTCAAGTTGGTTTCTAATAATAGCATGTTTCCTTAAGTTTGGATTTGGAATTCAAACGAGAGTAGGATTTGTAAAAATTCTCTCACATTTTAGGGACTTAGCAATCGAAATCTAAGCCTTTAAATAGGCTAAATTTCGTGCTCCATAAGATGAGAAGAAGAGATTTTTTGAAATCAACACAAGGCAAAAAACACACACACCGAACGCACACACGTTTCTCCCACGCGACGGCTCGGTTATCTCTGGCCATCTTTAGAGAATGATTCGTGGTATACTGCAAGGTCGACGTGATGATCTAGTGCCATCCACCACAGCGTGTCTATATGTGTCAGTAGCTTCAACTGGTAATCTCTACGGGTTTGAACCGCCCTATTGTGTGTCTATTGTTACTATTCTGATCTGAGCAACAAGGGCAATCGGGGAACCAGTGTTCCGCACCGTTACTCAGGAACATGGAATCTCCGGGAGACACCAGGTAACCCAACAGTGGTATCAGAGCGGGCGCTCGTGATCAGAATCATAAGTGTTAAATTAAAACGAGTGGCGCGTGGGAGACGATCGAAAGCCAACGCGGTTTGATCGGTGGGGCCTGATTAATGCATTGTCTGCCATCCCACGGCCAACACCTCGTCTGGCGTGCCGACGAGGCAGCCACCGACAAGACTGGAATGCGGGCAGCCATGGGCGGCGGCACAATTCGGCCACGGATGCAGCGCTCGTACCATCGGGCTCCTCTGAGCAGGGCGATCAGCCGTGACCTCTAGGTCCGGCACCATCCATGGTGGCCCCAGCGCCGTTCCAAGCTGGTGCCGCCGTGCCGAGGGTAGCGAAGGCAACAAATCAGCCGCGGCAAAAATCTGTGCGGGCTGAAATCGCGCGTTGCGCGGCCCGCGTTGCCGCCGCCGCCGGCGGGTCCTGCTTCAGCCAAGGCTCCACACGGTGGCATGCTGCGTCATGGCTCTCCGGCGTGTTTTGACGGTTGAGCGATTTGAGTCGCGGCAACTGCGTTAGGCTTCACGCTCAAAGCCTTAACGGGCCTTTTAATGGGCTTGGCCCGAATTTTGTTTCTTTTGAAATCATGTAATTTTCAACATACTCGTTATGATGGCTTCAAGAACCGTGCGACGACCCAAAGTCTTTTTAAGGCACATGTAATAGGGATAGATAGAAATAACCCGCTTGTGTTGCCTTGTAGTTTATTGCCTAGGGTTAATTTACTACCTACGTGCGTGTTGGTTTTTGAAATGATATGTCTGTTCTATGTGCTCTTATGTGAGATGGTTTATTCTCCCGTTTGATAAATACTATGTGGGTAAAGGAATTAGATCATGTCTTCTATCATGCTTGAAATGTCTAGCACTGGGGAGTTCGCGATTTGTTCCGAAAAAGTTGGCGTCGTATATCCCGCCCTAGTGTTAGCGTCTCGGGTGCGTCTTGGAGCTGCTCGTCATACCAGTCCGACCCACGAAGTGTATGGCAGCAAGGGGTGGTACATTCTGTGCGATTTGAGCATAAGTTGATAGGTCATACTTAGGCAGTTATACCCAATAAGCAGGGTTAGCCGTGAGGGTCAATGATTGAGACAAAGATAGTGAAACTCTTATTGGATAGGTTCACGTTGACGTGACTTCGATAAGATTAGATGAGCCAAATATTGCGTAAAGGCTGAAGCGAATCTAGTTGAGTCGGGGACATCAACTCCACTATGAAACTTTCAACGAGGTTTCCGAAAACTCTTCTCGGGAGGATAGTGTTTTCGAGAAAAAAAGTCGGAGCCAAGCGAAACGAAAAGTCCTTGTTTGCGCTATGAATGACAAGATAAAACCTATTAGATCTTTATTTTCTGCAGCTTTACGTTTCTTTCTATTACTGCGATGACGAACATTATTACTATGTTGCTTGATTGTTTGGTGGGACCAAACCATGTGGACTGGCTCCATAACCTAAGGATAGTCCTAGGTATGGAGTCGTCAACTTATGTCCCCGATTCCCCCGTACCGCAAGTCCCAGGGGCTGATGCGAGTGACGAAGACCAGACTGCGTATGCCAAGTGGCAGATGACGAGCCAAAGGTCATGGGCTATAGACTTCTTTCCATGACCAATGAGTTGCAGCGCACTCACTCGGAAACTCGAGGGTCGAGTAGAAAGAAAAAGTCAGACAAGTCCACTAAGTCCAAATGACGAAATTTTGAAAGGCAAGGCAAAGAAAAACGTGTTCAGAGGCGCCAAGCCGACGGACAAATGCCTTCACTGCAATGAGCTTGGCCATTGGAAGCGCGATAGCCAAAGCTAGCCGTCTCAGGTAAAGAACTTTACGTTTTAGAAACTAATTGTTCTATGACAGTATATTCCGCTTTATGGATCTTAGACTCGGAAGCTAGTGCTCACATCTGTGTCTCTAACCAGGGTCTGGAACGAAGTAGGAAGCTGGAGGACTGAGAGATCATTATCAAAGTAGGAAGCGGTCATAGTGTACGGTGACCACATTGGATCAAGAACTCTCGTTTATCTACTCGACATAGTTTACTGCTTTCCGATTGTTTAGTTTTGCCAAAGGGCTTAAGAACATTATTTCTATTTTCTCGTTTTGAGTGGAAACGGTTACGCGCGTTTTAGTATAATATATCCAATATTTATGTGGAAATAATTGCGCGGAAGTGCAAGCATACTGAATGGATATATTATCTAATTGTCGAAGGCAAAACAAAAACTGTGAATACAATCACCAACAAATGAAAATTGGAGTCGCACTCGAGACTGCTGTGGCATCTTCGGCTCGGTCATGCTGGAGAAACAGAAGATTCTGAATTGGAGAAAACCGGCATTATAAAGCGTTTGGGTCTTATCCCTATCGACTTGTGAATCTTGTATCCGTGGAAAAATGACCCAGTCAACCTTCACAGGGAATTACAGACCGCAGAACTTCTCGATTTGATTCCACACGAATGTTTGCGGACGTTCGGGGTTTAGCGGCTCGCGGTAACTTTATTTTTTGTTACCTTCGCTGATGATTCACTCTGCTTCGGTAAGGTGTATCTCATGAAGCACAAGTCTGATAATTTTGAATGGTCAAAGAGTACAAGGATTTGGAGAAATCAAACTGGAAAGAGCATTTAAAAGATCGTTCGATCAGATCGAGACGGGAAGTACATGAGCCTGAGTTTGACGAGTTCTTGATAGAGAACGGGATTCATTTCACAGTGAAGACCGCCCGAAATACCGCAGTTATAACGGTGGTGTCCGAACGCAAAAAACGGACTCTGTTGGATAAGGTTCAACTATGCTGAGCTATACGACCTGCCCATATCGTTGTGGCGTCAGCCTGTTGACAGCGGCACACATTCTGAAAGAGTCTACAAATTTCTGTCGATCGTATTCAGTATCAGATACAAAGGACAGGACAAAAACTGAGCGTGAATCACATTAGAATTTGGGGTTTTCCCCGCACTGTGAACAGCTCAAAAATAGATAAACTGGAATTGAAGGCTGTGAAAGGACATTTCAGGTACCCTCAGGATTCCATGGGTACCAATTTACTTCCATGATGATCAGGTACGTTGTATCCTCAGGCCTCACTTTCTCGAAGAAGAGTTCGTTGGGGAAGCGCTTTACAGACTCCAGTGTCAGATGACACCATAGAGCAGTCCAAGATGCAACCTGAGTTGCAGGTCGTAGAGTATCTCGCCAGCCTGAGAAATACGGATGGTCCACATCGAGCACGAGGTTGCGGCGATTGGAAGGGAACATCGGAGACGATCCCATACTATGACCAGGCAATTATGAATAGAGATTCGGAGAAATGGCTTATAGTTATGCAGGCCGAATGGATTCTATGCACGAAAACAAATATGCGACTCTAGTATACCTCCAGATGGTTTTGATCCATTGGTTTAAATGGATCTACAAGAGAAAGATTTTGGATCTGACGGATTAATTGCACAATTTACAAAGCTAGCTTGGGCGAAAGGGTTGAGTCAAAAAGAGAGCATTGACTATGAAGGAGACCTTTCGCCAGTCGCTATGATGAAGTTCCATCTCGGACCCTCTTGCTTGCGATAGCTGCGCACATGACTATGAGATCTGGACAGATGGATGTGAAACTGCTTCCTAAATGGATACCTCAGAATGAAATATATATGGAGCATCCAAAGGGTTTTACACAAGGCAGCAAGGGTTGTGCAAATTGAACAAGGCCATTCTGGACTTAAACAAGCTCCAAAAATTCGGTAAGGAACATAACAAACAGATCAAGACTATCCTCAAGTACCTCAGACGGACTAAGGATATGATGTTGGTCTATGTTAATGGAGAATTGGAATTAGAAGGGTAACGGATTCGGATTTCAGTCTGATGTGGACGATTAGAAAATCATTCAGAACGCGGCAACGGTGGAGCAGTGTCTTGGAAAAGTTTCAAACAGAGCGCTACTGCAGATTCCACCTGCGAAACAGAGTATATAGCGGCCTCAGAGGCAGCTAAGGAGGGTCTTTGGATGAGAAAGTTCTTGGAAGAACTTGGTGTCATTTCTGTAGCAGATAGGCCATTGCCATTGTGGTGTGACTATACTGGTGCTGTTTCTCAGGCGAAAGAACTGAGATCTCACAGCCGATCCAAGCATATAGAAAGAAAGTACCGCGTGTTACGTGGATTCGTTGAGAAAGGCTACATAGCCGTGCAGAAGATTGCGACTGCGGAAATCATGGCCGACCCGTTCACCAAGCCTCTATCACAGGTAGTGCTGGCTAGACATCTCGAAAAGATGGGTATTAGATACTGCAGCGCATGGCATTGAGTGCAAGTGGGAGATTGTTAGGAATATGCCCTCGAATGCAATACGAGGATAAATTGTATACGGCATTAGATTATTTATCATTCGACATTTTGTGTAATAAGACATTTTAGTGTGTATAGTGAAAGGCATTGTTCAGTTATTGGATATAAGAGTTCTTTGCTTAGCATCTCCTAAAGCAATAAATGTACAAATCCAAATGTGTCGAGTTGAGTCACTGTTCTTGATGGGCACGAGAGAGGAAGGCACTAGTGGCCTCTTAACCTCGAACATTAAAAGTTCGTAAGCATGAGGTTCCAGTTGGGTGCTGGATAACCGATCACGGCTTATTTGTCGACGACCCATCATGTGCAGATATCCCGCTTGGAAGCGGAGGTCGTGACTTGTGATACGAATCGAATCAAGGGATTAAATCATTTCATGGACACTGACTCGCGGGTCGTACGGTCGAACATGGCTTATTACTCAAGGAGTGTCAATGACCGACGACAACACTATAGTAGTCTACGTGAACCTTAGACCGAAAGGGGTTTTTGCCTTCGAAGTCTCGACTGTCACTGGTTCCCCTCGACCAGATTTGCTGTTGCATGTGTCAGCGGGCCAGATGCGGTCTTGATAATGATTTCTATTGCCGGGCTTAGATCGCCGAGTATTCACAGTCTCGCAAGTAATCGAGATAAGTGTCCTATGAGGACAGCGACGGAAAATTACGAAATCCTTGGCCAAGGTATTCAAGTAACTTTAAGACTTGGGCTTGGCCATGTGCTTAATGGGCTTGAGAATAAAATTGGATTTCACCTTAAGCAAATTCGAAATATGCCTTTGAGGGTATTTTTGGAATTTGCATATTTGATATAAATATGGAATAAAATATTTTGGAATATTATTTATTGAAATTTCGAAATTATTCTAGGATTAAATTTTGAATTTTATACATAGTTAAATATACTTAGTTTGACTTGGTATTCATGTTGGTTTTCTAATAATAGCAAGTTTCCTTAAGTTGGATTTGGAAACGAGAGTAAGATTGGCAAAAATCTCGCACATTTTAGGGACTTAGCAATCGAAATCTAAGCCTTTAAATAGGCTAAATTTCGTGCTCCATAAGACGAGAAGAAGAGATTTTCGAAATCAACACAAGGCAAAAAATACACACCGAACGCACACACGTTCCTCCCACGCGAGGGCTCGGTTCTCTCTAGCCATCTTAGAGAACTGGTTCTGTGGTACACTGCGAGGTCGGCGTGACGATCTAGTGCCATCCACCACCATCGACGAAGTCTTGAAGAAAAGGACGAGGAGCTGCCACTCGCTTCAACTGGTAATTCTCTACGGGTTTAACCCATCCAATTACGTGTCTATGTGTTACTATTCTGATCCGGGCAACGAGGGCAATCGGGGAACCCATAAAATTTTTGTGCCGCACCGTACCCGGGGACATGGCGTCTCCAAGAGACACCGGGTAACCCAACATTCTTTGCGACAAAAAGCCAAACCTTGACGTTTAGGAATAAGGGCAGTGCACAAAAAAATTCCGAATAAGGTGAAAGGGGAGAGAAAATGAAAGGAAACTGAGTTGAGAGGGTCAGACAGAAAAGTCTATGATTTCAGAGTGAGCGTCGATTATGTTGGGGCATGCGATTGTCAGTTTGATCATGTTCTATTCCTTAAGTTTTCGCTTATGTAGCTGAGCTTTAGAATTGCATGTGTCGATATTTTTTGCGTCCTACCTCATTCTTATTTGACCCTGATTCAACCCGAAAAATTCTATCATATGTACGCTTGCCACTTTAAGTAGTGATATGCGATTAGCTTGGAAGCCTATAGTAGGGGTTGAACTATCACACAATTTGAGCGAGTCACTATATACTAGCCCATACACTGAGTAATTTGAGCGATTCCTTGTGAGGTATGGGGCTCGATTAGCAGTGCTAAGGAGAAGTTCAGGTGATAGGTGCCGATCATTAGTGTAATATTCATGATTGTTTGCTTGATTCCATTTTGTGCTTTCTAGCTATGATGATAAGTTGCGAACAATTGTGCCGTTATCTTGATTAATACATTTTCCGACTTCTAGTTTACTTGAGGACAAGCAAATGATTAAGTGTGGGGAGGTTTGCTAAACGTATTTTAATACGTTTATTGCAGTATTATTTGGGTCATAAAAGAGTTTTAGTAATATTTTATGTATTTATCCGCTCTACTTACCTATTTTTATATTAAAGGACCTCAGGATGGCTATCGGATGAAAAGGAGCGAAAACGACGCAAAACGGAGCAAGTACGATGAAAACAGGAAGTGTATTACACTAGGCCGTGACTATGAGCAGTGTTCACCTCCGCCCAAGCAAAGATGTTCACGGCCGTGAATGCAAGTGCACTAGGCCGTGAACCCCGACAGAGAGCCAAGTCAAAGAGGTTGTCACGGGCGTGACACCTCGTGCACTAGGCCATGACAGAAGTGCGAGAGCTAAACCAGAGAGAGTCACGGCCGTGAAGCACGGCAGTGAGCTCATTTTGTGCCCAGACACTGTCACGTCGTGAAGGACCATGTCCCAGGCTGTGAAGGTGTAGAATTTCACTATAAAAGCCAATTTTGATCCGAAAAGAGGTGAACTCCATTCAGAACTCAACCCTAACAAATCGGAGACGAAAGAGAGCCGCCAAGAATAGAGAAACACCTCCAGAAGCGCAAGAAACGGATTAACAACGCTTTCACGCTTTATTGCACAAGGAAAGAGAATCTTCCCTCAAGACCATCCCAGATCAATCAGAAGGGAAGATTATGAGTCCTCTGCCCTCGTTCTCTACTTCTTTCGTTGCTTTTCTGTTGACTACAAGTAGCTAATTTCCCTCTGTGTTTGGGAGTAGATGAACGCTATGTCGATTCGTATTTAAGACATATTTATCGTGACTCGTGTATCCTGACTATTTGTCTATCTATGAAAATGTTTCTTCTCTTTAATATGTCTATGTGTTGAAGTGAATGTGCGGAAATCGTTAGGACGACAGCTAAACAACGATTAGGCCGTTTGGGCGACAGCAAATACTCGATCCTCGCCATTGGTAATTATTGAATCTTAGATCCCCTCGAGCGTCTAAGGCGATATGAAATTTGCGAGCGGGTAAGAAATTACTGCGATTTATGCAAGAATCACGTAGGAACGATATTTTATTGTCTTAATCGATAGTACCTAGCGGGATCGAATCCCGAGCACATCTTTATCATATGAAAGTACTCTATCAGTTTAGGCGTATTCTCTTAATATCTCGTTGATGTATGAGCGATGTTTGGATAGTTCGTAAAACAATCTACACACTTTATTTAGGGTAGATATCGAGTCGATAGGTTATTACTAGTAATCTGTTTATTCCTCGTGTTCGATACTCGTTTACTCACTTTACTGCACTACAAATGATAGGTGTAACGACCCGTCCCATACCGGGCGTCACTGTAGCATCGTTCCTACCGGGACCAGTGGGGTTGGGCCCACCACACTCCGACAGATAGTCTGGCCCCACTGTACCACCATTTAACCTCTCAGCGTGCTTCGTCCACGCTCACACGCGCACTGGGCAAACTTCCCAGGGGGTCCCAACCCAAGATTGCTTCAAGTCAAGCACGCTTAACTTTGAAGTTCTTTCGGATTGACTCCCGAAAAGGTAGGTCGACCTTGGTGATATGAGTAGTACTATCAATTCTCTTATACGATTCTTAGCCTGACACGCTCATCCATTGTCAGTCTCAGGATCCCCTCTCATTCGGGTGTCGGATCGGTTCATCCATGTACCCCTTCGCCTAGAAGCCTGTCAGGAGCCGCTCCTTGTCCGCACTGCACTCTCTTGCACCGGCGATCACTCCCCGCCCTCATCGGCCCCGGGCGTCACATGCCCACCAGCTTCCGCCTGGTTCGTCCCCGAACCAGCACCTTACTGCGAGAGGTTGTGCTCTGATACCACCTGTAACGACTCGTCCCATACCGGGCGTCACTGTAGCATCGTTCCCTATCGGGACCAGTGGGTTGGGCCCACCATACTCCGACAGATAGTCTGGCCCCACTGTACCGCCATTTAACCTTTCAGCATGCTTCGTCCTCGCTCACACGCACCCTGGGCAAACTTCCCAGGGGGTCACCCAACCCAAGATTGCTTCAAGTCAAGCATGCTTAACTTTGAAGTTCTTTCGGATGATGACTCCCGAAAAGGTAGGTTGACCTTGGTGATATGAGTAGTACTATAAATTCTCTTAAACGATTCTTAGCCTGATACGCCCATACATTGTCAGTCTCAGGATCCCCTCTCATTCGGGTGTCGGATCGGTCCGTCCATGTACCCCTTCGCCTAGAAGCATGTCAGGAGCTGCTCCTTGTCCGTGCACCTCTCTTGCACCGGCGATCACTCCCCGCCCTCATCGGCCCCGAGCGTCACAATAGGTCCACTGCCTATCGCACGTCGGTGATAGTAATTAAGTATTCATTTTATTTATCACTTGTCATTCATGCACATTAATTAGCACACCACATGTCGATCAGTACACCACTCTCGAACAAAGCACATAGAGGTGAAACATCATTTTATTCGAGATCATGTTCAGAAAGGGATTCTCAGCGTGAACTTCGTAGGAACTGATGATCAGCTGGTTGATATCTTCACAAAACCCCTCATTGAGAGTAGATTCTGTGATATTCGTGATCGATTAGGAATTATTGAGCTCAAACAGGAAAGGTGCCTAGATAAGTTAGCCCTTAGTATCTCTTCGATATTATCCCTCGATTCTATTGATATTTTTATTGATTCTACCTTTACTATCTATCCTATTTCTTTCACTCATGGGAAGATTATTTCTTCTCTAAATAGATTTCCTTCGAGATTTATGTCAAATCTATTTTCAGCCAAAAATTCCTTATTAATTTTTAACTCTGTTCTTAGTCCTTATTTCCTTCCTTATTCTCCGCGAGATATCCTCTGATCTTCATTTAATTCCATCTAATGGGCAGTTTCCTTATCCAGCCATGATCTTTGAAATTCAAATGTTGAAATCTTTTCCTTATCTGCCTCACGTCTAATCGATATCACATCTCTCCAAAATTCTTTGCATTCATATCCAAGAAGCTTTCGGCCTTTCTAACCATCCAGTCTCTTCTTTATTCAATTCATTCACCCCAAGTCTTTCACTTCGTTATTTCGCTCCTCAATCCTTTGATCTCAACCATGACGAAAACCAAAGGCGCCGGATCTGTCTCCGACAAGAAGCAAAAGACTTACCAATCTCGTCGAAATCCACTCGTTCGAAATCAGGAAGAAAAGGATCAAGAGAGCGACGACGATTAGGGAACCATAGCTGATTTGAAATGGAGTATCAATGGCATCAAGAATGATAACAGGAAGAAGTTTGTTGAGATATCGCGGCACTTTAAAACGGTTAAAAAGTATATGAAGGAGATCGCCAAGGCTCTGAATAATAACGTTGAATCCACGTCTATCTCATCCGATAGTGACTCTAGCCCTTAGAACTTCGAATCCTTGTGATCTCCTATCTCTAGTATGCCTAGTTTCTAGTACTGAGTTCTTATTTTGCTTGTTTTGTGTTGGTAGGTCATGGTTGTTTGCAGTTTTTTGGTAAGTTGGTGGTGTTTTGGGTCCCTCCTTTTTTGTGCTGAAGGGGGGAATTTAGGGCAATTAATGACGTGTGTTTGGTTTGGTGTTGGGTCGTTCACTTTGCTATCTTGAATGATATAATATTATCGGCTTGCTTTTATATGCTTATGTCTTAGTCCCTCAATACTTGAGTTTATGATTTGTTAAGGATTAAGGAAATCCGCACATGCAAGGGGAACAAGCTGATATGATCTGATAATTTGCGACATTCCATATGGCATGATCTGGTAATTGCTAAATGTTTTTGCTGATGTGCTTACATAGGAAGATTGGCAAATAGACAGGGGGAGCATGCTATAAAACTTGATAAATTTATTTGCTCTAATCATATGTCGCATGTCTTGATACTTAAATATGCTATGTCCTAAAATGGTTTCATATCGAGTGTACTCATATGCTTAAGATAGGCATTAATTACTTGTCATCATCAAAAAGGGGAGATTGTTGACCTTCTTGGTCCAATGCTTATGAGAGTTTTGATTACTCCAAGTAATTATGTAAATTCGGGGGTACAACTAAGAAAACTCGATATGTATGATCTATGATGTTTAAGTATGTAAAATTACTCGATTAAGTGCTTAAATGTTACTAAATTGTTAAGATAATCTAATTTGTGTGATCTTGTGCTTAACTGGAATATTGTGGTGATCACCTGGTTATGAACGTTTTCGTATGTGGAATCTCACTGTGTGCCATATATGGAAAACACATTATGTTGAGTGATTGAACTGTTTGCTATATAGAGTAATTTTAGGAAAGAATATCGCTGTGATCACCAGGATATTAATGACTGTATGTTATATATGAAAATATATTCTGATTGAGCTGCAGACGTGATTGAGTTATTTTAGGAAAGAATATCACTGTGATCACCCAGATATGAATGATTGTGTGCTTCTATATGGAAAGGATATTCTGATTGAGCTGAAAATGTGATTGAGTTATTTTATGGAAAGAATATTAGGATTTGAGAACATGTTAAGTTGACTCTTAAATCAGTATATCAATGATCTGGATTTTCTTGTGCGTCTTAGGAATAATATTTTGGAAAGTGATTAATTGATTGGCTTCTACGTGGTAAGATGCTGATTGGGTCTATTTATGGAATGTGCTGAAATCGGATGAGATCACCATGTACGGAAAGTTTGTCTTTACCTTATACTCAGCAGATCGTATCTTTCCTTGTGCGAAATTGGCTATCATATTTTGGAAAGATATCGATTGATTATGCTTGCTATTGATAATATGCTGAGTGGAACTATATATGAAATTTGCTGATAACGGATGAGATTATCAGGGAATGAAAGTAAAATTGTGGTATTTATGGTAAGTGATCATGCATGACCGTCGAGCTTAATTGGTTTATTCTTGGCATGATTCTTTGAGTTAATGCACGTGATTATTGAGCTTTCTCTTGCATATATGTGCTTAACATTCCTTGTGAAGTGTAGAAGCTATTCTTGGGTCTATATAGAAGATAAACACTTCACGTTGAACGGTACAAAACGAACACACAAGCCATCGAATTTCTTAGACTGTTTCGAGCTTTAATTTGCGAAAAATTTGTAGTTTGTGTTCAGCTTACATTTGCGAATCTGTACCCGTGAGCGATATTTAGCAAAACCCTATCCTAAAAACCCTTGTCTTCAGACGTGATTTGTCTTCGAACGTGTTGAGGCACACAGGAGCACGCGTGGAGTCTTTCGCACGTGGAGGGACGAATTTGGTGGCCCTTCGGTAGCAAGCTATGTCCAGTAGGGGAATTGGTTACCTGGGTAAACGATGTGGAACGAAACTTGGCGTGCGACAGCCTAGAACGAGGTCTAGTATCCATAGTGCTTCGGTTGTGTAAGAGTCGATCATTTTGTAACCATAACCGCTGATACTCCGTGATTGGTTGGAACTCTTGGGGAGATCACACTCTAAGGACAGGATTAATGTCAGGACCCGACCTCGTCACTGCCTATTCTAACGTCATCCTATGTGCCTAACGATGTATTAACTTGAAAGAGGCACGGAAAGGCATATAAAATTTTTCCTTTTTCATAAAGGAGTTCATTTTCTGTACACGCCAACAGAATACATTTATGCCATAAAAGAATACATGAGTCCCTAACTACATGCTTGCCCTAATTACACGAGATATGTATACATGTACAGCAAAAGAACTCCTATGCGCCCGGCCTCACAGGTCGTCATCCATGCACACACCACCTCCCAAAAGTCGCTCGGAAGCTTCAAAAGATTGCCTTGCCACCTAAGGGATCACGTACCGTGGTCGCTCGCACCTACAACACATAACGTAAGGGATGAGCGATATGCTCAGTAAGTAGAAATATGCATGAATTAAGTAGAAATATGCATGACAGTGCACGTGATAATTTCCCCCCGCAAAGGCATTCTCGCCAATGCACTTAAATCTCATACTACGTTCACTCAGGGCCCCGAAGACTTTTACCCAGGGGTACACCGTAAAGAGCTCTATCCAACCACGGGCATCAGCCCAAAGTATGAGGGCATCAACCCAACCATGGCAATCCCCGACGCATAAACGTCGTTCACATACTGGCGACGTATCAACGTCGCCGACGGTGCGTCAACGCCATCACGGTGCCCAGAAGCCGCCACTCACTTTAATTTTAGAACTTATTACCAATTGCCCACATCGGCAACCATTGTTCGCTATTTGCGACATAAATCGTGCACGCTCATCATCATAAAACCCCCAAGTGTTTCGTGCATGCTCATCAAATGTATATTGCATTAATGCTATCATGCTTATCGTAATCATAATCACGTATCCACATAACATTTAGTCATGTAGGCACATAGGTTAGGCACATACAAACATGTTATGTGTCGTAGGTGAATTTCCACTTACCTGTCGTCCGTAGATTATCCGCTAACAGGGCGGGTGAATTTCCTAATATTTTGTCCTTCAAAAAAAGGATATAGTTAGTGTATAAATTATACTAATGACTGTATAAATTTTTTCGTTCGAAAATTCTATCACAACAATGTTTGCCTATACCGAAAAGTGACCCTGAAAAATACTGATAGGCTATTTATGATCGGGCGTTGAAATAGGCTATGCTCATTGGAATCAGAATATTTTTCTTATGATCGAACATTGTTTTTTTTCATAACTTAAACGTTTCTATCTAGGGGGTTCAATTCGCGACTTGCATGGAGTTCGAAAACTCCTCCTAGTTCGCGAACTATCCTACTTCGCGAATTATTAGAACTAAGTTTGAATTCGTGATGTTGACAATTCGTGAAATACCCTACAAGTTCGCGAACTCTATCTCACCTATCTCTCAATTTGCAAAATCATCAATTATCTCTAACTTCGCGAACTTATGTAGTTCGCAAACTCTACCTTCCCACGACTCGCGACTTAGGGTTTTTATTTTACTTTGTGGACTACTTAGATCTTCACGAGATTCACGAACCTCTCATAGTTCGTAAAGTTCTTAATTCGCGAAACCTAATCCTAGTTCGCGAATTCATCGCCCTATAGGAGTTCGCGAACCCCCTCATGGTTCGTGACTCATTGGACCCGTGAAACCCTCATTTTGCGAAGTCAGGCCTGTGAAGCCCTTATAATTCGTGATGCATTCCTCAACTCGCGAAATGTCTAATCCTCACTTAGAATTCGCACATTGCCACACACACAATTCACACACTAGGGTTCGTGATCCTCCACTCCCTAAAGGTTCGCGAACTACACTTAGTTGGCGAAACTCACGACATGGTCCGCGACTTACTCGGTTTGCGAACTGGAGTTCACCTTTACAATGGATTTGCCAAACCATTTCAGTTTGCAAAACCCTCATTTTCCCTTACCAATTCGCGAACCATCTCAGTTTGCGAACTACTCCACTTCGCGGACTCATTCAACTCACATGAAATTCGCTAAGCTACCTTAGTTCGCGAAACTTTCACTTCGTTACCTATTTGCGAACCTTCTTAATTCGGGAACCTCACACTTTGTGACTTCTAAACAGTTTTACACTTAAAACTATAGGGAACTCCGATCTAAAAGTACTTATTCCTCAAGAACACTATGAATGTCGTATAAATTCCAAAAACCCTAAAAATCATTTTAGCAATGGGGCATGATTTTGGGCAGGTTTTTCGAGTGTTAATACCTCAAACATGTTAAATTTAAGCTTAGAACCTAAAATCATAAACTAAAAATGTAGAAAGCATAGAAAAGTCTCACCTTCTCCAAAGCTAGGTTTCGATCTCCTCCCTCTCTCTACTTGTCGTTTTTAGTGTGAGAAGTAAAAATATCTTTTCCTTTCTTCTTTCCTCATATATATTATGATTAACTTAACTACTACTAATAATAAGGGTTATAACGAAATAATCCCTATGCTTGTGCTATCCCCAATTTTGACCTCCCTTATTATTATTGCTTTCATCTACCTTCATTTCTTATTTTCTGAAAAATATCCTAATAAGTTAGATATTCCTAGTTACATACTTGAGTACTCGGAATACCTGAAGTCACTTAAGCACATAATTCCATAGATTCACTTAGGCAAATAAAATTCATGTATAAATCACATAAGCATAAAACGCATATGCTAACTTCGTGTAGTCACATAAGCATACAATGTGCTTGCAATTTTATTGGCCAACTAGCTTACGGGGACCCCGAGTTCTACAATTAAACCCCAGTTGGGGACATAACTTGTATAAATATCCCGTCTCACTTTACTTTCGGTTATTTACTTTTCTGTGAGACAAACCTGGAACGCTTGCAAGTAGCTAGGTAATATCATTGAAATGCTTTCTGAAAATAACGTGATATTTTGTGAAACAAGGTTAGAGAGACAGCGTTGATACTTCTTACTTTCAGGGAAATAACACACTCTACAAATATCTTCTTAAAGAAAAGTATTTTTCAAAGAAGAACAAGCCAATAATTTTGTATAGCCTAATTCACCGCCCCTCTTAGGCATATTTTACACTTCAATTAGCTACACTAGCTTTGGCGAGTTTATTATATTGCTGATTATTTTTCTCCTTATTTTTTATTTATAACAATCACTATGTGACCTTTTTTCTTGCAGAAATTACAGACTTTTATTTTTCTACCTGGATTTTGACTTTCTTTTAGATCTGCTACTTTCAACATCTCTAAGTTCTTGTCTTCCCGTGAAAACATGTTTTCTAGTCTGGCTACCACTTGTTCCTCCCATTATTATCCATGTCTATATGTTCTTTCGATTGTAATGCAAATTTGACACTAGCATATAATATCGTATCTCCCGTATATAATAGTGTCATGAAGATACTTTAAAGACAAGGGAAGGGAACACAACAATATTATGGGTTGATCTTCGTCTGTCACTCTGACTTCACATTCGCCAAATCAATAATTATATGATCGAATTCGAATTTATAGAGATGCGAGAGAGAGTATACAAGTATCTTCTGTCATTTTCATACTGTCAAGCTTCTGCTTTAAATCAAGCCTATTCTCCTTAGTCTTCTTCATGTAGTAGATAGCTTTTAACGCATCCCTCATACCCATGGCCGTCGTCTCCACGGCAACTTCTTGTAAAACCTCATAAGAGAGATTTGATATAATAGCCGATTTGGTTTTCTTGTCCAATTCATTTAAATTGAGAGTTTTTCATTTTCGTCGGTTTCTTCTTTCTCCTTCAAGCGCTACCACACAACCGTCTTTCATGAGTATGGCCTCCATCTTGAGACTCCACGTTGCAAAATTGAAATTTCTGTCGAATTTTTCAATTGACAATTTTTTTATCATCATGGTCTAAAAATAAATCGGGTTGGCTCTGATACCAATTTTTTAGAATATTTGGATCCCCGATAACATAATTTCCTGAGAAATGACGATAATAAATAGACGAGACGAAAAATACATTAGGACAGCGAGCACAAGATTTACGTGTGTTTTGGTCGAAATGACTTATGTCCACCGGTAGGAGGGTAGAACTTCTTTATTATGTGGAGATATTACACGCAGGTACACCTTGTAAGGATTAAGTGCAGAAAAGCAGCTACACCTAAGGTTCCAAACGAACAAAATCGAATTGAATATTTGTATTTTTTATTCGTATTCTTCAATTATGATATTCGTATTCGGTATTCAATTCGTATACGAATCATAAAATTGATTCGATAATGATAATCGAAAATGAGTCGGAATATTCGAAGATTTTTTAATTTTTTATTCAAGTGAATATAATAATACAAAACAACACAATTCCGGAACGTAAACCAAGCAGCAGCATGATAGTGTTATTTGGTATGAAGATAAATCATGTAAGAAAATTCTCATCATATAATATCTTATTCTGCATAATATAATTCAAATCGAATAGAATAGTCGATAACCATACGAATCGCATACCGATATGTTCAAATTCGTATTCGGTAACTATTCGAATCGAAAAAGTATCTGTATCCGTACTCGATGTTCGAATATTCGAATTCGAATATTAAAATTCAGAATCGAATCAAAAGAGTTCGATTCTTTTGCAACCATATCTACAACGACTGTGAGAAGAAAAAACCGACAATTATTTCGACTTCGAACCTGTAATACTCGGGTCCCGTGACAAAGCCGGCCAATAAATTTGCATGCATAATATGTGCCTATATGACTGCACAGTTGATATCTGTTTATATTTGATAGCTAAGATCATTTGGAAGTTAAATATGTGACTTAGAGGAAATTCGAATATGGTGAAATGAGAAATTTAGGAAGTTCAGAACCTAGATAAGGAACTAAAGTAGTTCGCGAACTCTAAGGACTTCAAGTGATGGAAACGTTTAGGGTCGCAAATATAAGTTTTCACGAACAATGAAGGTTCACAAATGCTCCCGACACATGGTTTTCACGGGCTGATTTTAAGTGACGTATTTATGAGCATGTGAAGTGGACCTCGCGAATTAAAAGGGTTCGTGAAGTATGTGAGTGTGTGAAGTATTTCACGAATTGAAACTTGTGAAAGATAAGGATAACAATAAACAAATGCTAATTATGGAATGGATACAAGTGGGAGACAATGCTTTTGGATTGGGTAAACGTCAACTTTGGTGTCTAAAGCACTAAGAGAAGCGATAAGAATTACAGAGTAGTAAGATTAATCATTTATCAAATCTTAAGAAAAATAAATCTAGAGAGAAGACGAAGAACCGAAACAGTAGAAGTCGCATTTAAGCTTGGAGAGGGTATACCTTTCTTACCTTAAACTATTACGTTTTCAATTATGATTTAGTTTGTTTTAAGTATGTTAGATATGAGAAGCTAGGTCTGTTTAAGTTGGTACGGGTTTTAATTTATGAAGGTTTAAATATTTTGAAGTTTTAAAGATGTTCGTTGTGTTCTTGAGAAAAATACATGTTGATCGAAGGTTTTCAGCTTTTTAGGGTTAAATAGTGTTGCGTGTCTTGGAGTCGTGATATGAGGATTTCGTGAACTGTATGTATGAATTGAAAAAAGTTCGCGAATTTAATAAGTTTTGCGAACTGTGTGTATAATGATAATTTTGCGAATTGTTAACTCTTGAATTGTTAAGAGTTCGCGGATTTGTGAGTTTGAAATGAGTTCGCGAATTTATTAGTTAGATTTCGCGAATTGAGTGAGTACGTGAATGAGAGCGTGAAATGGATTCGCGAATCCTGGTTTGCGAATTCCATTTCGAGGGTCATAGGAACTTCGCGAGTCATGGGTTCGCGAACTTAAGGTGTGCGAATCTGAGTAACACTTAGCGAACTTGGTTAAAAGTGTGGGATTTCGCGAGTTCATGAAATGCACTTCGCAAAGAGAACCCTTTGAATAAAATGTTTTGAGGAAAAATATTTTTACACCATTTAAATAGAAAAATATTCTGAGTCCAACGAGCATGGTCTCTCGTAACCCCCGATCATAATTTGCCTATCGGTATTTTTCAGGTTCAATTTTCTGTATAGGCTAACGTCCTTTTTGATAGAATTTTCGAACGAAAATTTACGTAGTCAACTAATAATTTATAAACTGATATTAAAAACTTTTTGTGATTAAAGGACGAAATATTGGGAAACTCACCAGACCGATTAACAAATAGCTTAAGGATGTCAGGTAAGTGGAATCTGACCTACAACACATAAAATGTTTTGTGTCTATTTGTCTTACGTGACTAAGTGCTTGAATGTGAGAATGTGGCTATGATTGATGATGTTAAATATTTTGATATGCTTTTACATGGTAAGCATATATTGCATTATTATATGACATGAGCATGTGCATACACGAATGATGTGAAGATTAGTAGTATGAGTATGCACAGTATATGAACGTCTGAAAACAAAATATGTTTGACGATTTCAGTTACGTTTGATGTAGACTCACGAATGAGTCATAGCATAGCTACTTCTACAAAGGCACCATGACGGGATGTAAATCGGCGAATGTATGTACCTAAAATTGTTGTAGGTAGCGGACGAGGGTCAGCTGGACGAGACACATGGCGTAAGCCAGAGTGCCAGGAAAGGCAACCGCAATGAAAAAAAAGGATGATCCACTAGTAGAGAATAATTAATAGGTCACGGCACCATAGGCAACGGGTTTGGCCAAACCGTCGCCCATTAGAGACGCGGTGGCATTATCGTTTTTTTTTTTTCAAGTTTCATTGATTATAGTCGAAGGTTGTACCGAGGAAACCGTCGCCTATGATATGAGTGAACTTTCGATGACGGCTCCTAGAAAAAACCCGTCGCACAACTGTTTATCTTTTAAACAAGATTTAATTTTTTTATATATGGGCGACGGTTACTCGTCGAAACGAGAAACCGTCGCCCATAATTTTAGTTTTTTAAAAATATTTTTTTATTAATCATGGGCGACGGTTCTTTCGTAAATAATCGTCGCCCATAATTTATTAAATAAAATTAAAATTACTTGTCATGGGCGACGGTTACGGGGAATTTTTTACACGACCGTCGCGCATGACCATTTTAAAATAACTCATCTTCTTTTCCCACTTCACTTCGACCGAAACCAAACCACAATAGACGACGGCGACGAATTTGGCGATTTCCCGGCGACTTTCGACCTCTATCCGACCTTTCCGAGCTTGGAGAACAAGGTATGATGTCTATTAAGCAATCCCCTTTGTATGTTTCGCGATATACGGCTTATTAGTTTCGAAAGTGGTCGAAATTCAAAAATTAGGTTTTTGAATTTTTTGTTTTTTCGGGCTTGATTTATGCGATTTCAGAGCTTATTCTTGTGTTATATTTGATTTGAGGTTGATATTGAGCTTGATTATTGCGAAAATTAGGTTTTTGGGCGAAT